>CAXITT010000379.1:155843-167225 GCA_964033795.1 Lymnaea stagnalis | reverse complement strand
CTTTCCGTCTGCGGGAGACGATAGAATATCTTTATTGCTTGCAGCTCTTGGTGTGGCTGGTGAGACCAATCCTCGAATGGCAGTCTCTGTTACATTTCCCACACACGAATGCGGTGGAGCAGTATTTACCGGCCTTCCTCCTCGCTCTTTTTGCAGCTGTTTCCGCCCTGTTTTGATCCTCGGCATGTAGTGATCCTGCTTTCACGATGCCCCGCCATGAGGATCGATCCTCTGCCAGCTCCTCCCAGTTTGAGATGTCCATTTTGGCCAACTTCATGTCTCTTTTGCATATGTCTAAGTATCTCAGACGAGGCCGTCCAACTGACCTTTTCCCTGTCGCCAGCTCGCTGTATAGCACGTCCTTTGGTATGCGACCCGATTGCATTCGCTTGACGTGTCCTAGCCAGCGGAGGCGTCTTTGGATTAACATGGCTGGGACGCTACACATGTTTGTTTGGGACAGGACATCCGTGTTGGGGACTTTGTCTTGCCATTTAATGTCAACGATGTGGCGCAGGCATCTGAGGTGGAAGCCATTGAGCCTTCTTTCGTGTTTAGAGTATGTGGTCCACGACTTGCATCCATACAGAAGTGTGCTCAGTACGCAGGCCTGGTACACCTGCAGCTTAGTTCTTGTTGTGAGTTTGGCATTTGACCAGACTCTTTTCTTCAGTCTGGCCATAACTGTTGCGGCCTTCCCTATCCTCCCTTTATCTCCTCCTCCATTGAGAGGGTGCTCGATATGTTGGATCCCAGATATGTGAATCTGTCAACAGTATCCAAGTCGTAGTCGTGGATGGCGATAGTGGGGTGGGAGTAAGCGCCCTGTGCCATAATGTTAGTTTTCTTTAGGCTAATTGTCAGGCCAAACTCTTTGCATGCAGCGGATAGGCTGGATACGAGGCTCTGCAGGCCGTCAGCTGTATGAGATACCAAAGCGGCATCGTCCGCAAACAAGAACTCCCGCAGCAAGACCTTTCTTGTTTTAGTCTTAGCTCTAAGGCGGGCAATGATGAATAATTTGCCGTCATCTCTTAGTGTGGATGTATATCCCCTCGCTGTTGTTCTGAAAGGCATACTGGAGTAGGATGGAGAAAAAGATTGCAAATAAAGTAGGAGCCAGCACGCAACCTTGCTTTACTCCACTACTCACTGGAAAAGTTTCTGAGGCGGCACCGTTATAGCACACTGTGCCCTGCATGTTTTCGTGGAACTGCTTGATGATGTTAAGCAGCCGTATAGGGCAGCCTATCTTTTTGAGGATCTGAAACAGGCCGCTTCTGCTGACAAGATCAAAAGCCTTAGTGAGGTCGACAAACGCAATGTATAAAGGCATATGTTGCTCCCTGCTCTTCTCCTGCAGCTGGCGCAGAGAGAAGATCATGTCTATGGTTGACTTTCCGGCGCGAAAACCACATTGCAATTCTGGGAGTACACGCGATGCTAGGGTCTGTAGACGTGTTAATGCAACTCGGGCGAAAGCCTTTCCAACTATGCTGATGAGGGAGATTCCACGATAGTTGTTGCAGTCACTCTTGTCTTCTTTATGTTTGTACAATGTAACGATGTTTGCATCTTTCAACTCTTGTGGTAACTGTCCCTGTTCCCAACACAGAGTAAGGAGATCGTGCAAGGGCCGTAATAGTGCTCCTTTTCCACATTTGAGAGCTTCTGATGGGATACCATCATTGCCCGGGGCTTTCCCACTGGCGAGACAATCGATGGCTCTACGTAGCTCTTCTATTGTGGGTAGGGTATCAAGCTCCTCCATGTCCATTAAGTATAGGCACCATCTTACATTCATAAATATAGATTAAACTCTGTCTCACAACCAATATAAACTTATATTGTCTCTAAACTCTGTCTCACAACCAATATAAACTCATATTGTCTCTAAACTCTGTCTCACAACCAATATAAACTCATATTTTCTCACAACCAATATAAACTCATATTGTCTCACAACCAATATAAACTCATATTGTCTCACAACCAATATAAACTCAAATTGTCTCACATCCAATACAGTCATTATCTTCCTGTTCCTCATTAATTCCAAAATAAAAATCAATGCTGGTTTGGTAGTTGTTTAAAAACGTGTGTAAGTGCTGGGTGCATGCTTAGAGTTATAACTATTTATGTATAAGATAGGTGCATTAATATTGTTGTAATTATTTTTATTCAATCATTAAATAGTTTTTTTTTATTGAAAGAAAGCTGTTATTTCTGTTTGTTTGCATGATCCCCCCACCCATGCATGTTCTTTTAGTATGTCTCTTTGAACACCAGACATGGTGTCAGCAAGGTATGAAAGGTTCTGCTCAGGCCATAACTGGCCATCTCCTTGGAGTATTTCAAAAGAAAAATTTACGGTGCAAGAGTTATTTCCCCTTCACTACCTCCTAACTGCTTTAGTGCATCGCCTGCTGTTAAAAGTCGTAAACAAAACTGTTTTCTCCAAGCGTATAAATATAGCATTGCTTTGGAATCTGACTTTTTCAGGTGCTAGGTCGTGAAATTTAATTATTTGAAGGTCACAAGTCGCATTTTACAGGGAGTCGTTTAAGAGAGGTTGTTTATATATTACAAAGCATCGGTGAATTTTTTTTCGGTCGTATGTTGGAAGAAGTCGTTTAAGAGAGGGTTGCAAAAAGGAGGTTTTACTGTATTGGAAAGACTTTACCATCACCTAAACAGCCCTAAAAAATATGCTAGGGTGCTTTTCTTTGACTTCTCATCAGCATTTAACACTATCCAACCACACCTTATGATTTAAAAGCTTTATTCGTTAGGATTAAATTCAAATTTTCAAGCAAGGATACTGAACTTTTTAACAAATTGCCCACAATATTTCAAGTTGAATGACCAAATATCATCAACTAGAGAAATATGTACCAGGGTACCACAAGATTTCGTTCTCTCCCCTGTCCTGTATACAATGTATACCAATAATACCCAGAGACCAAGCAACAACATTCCAATAATTAAATTTGCTGATGATACTATCATTGCTTAATATCTGAAGGGGAAAGCATATACCACAACTTACTAGCTTTATCAGTTGGTGCAATGAAAATTTTCTTCAGTTAAGTGTCTCAAAACTGAAAGAAATGGTTGTCGATTTCCAAAGGGGGAATCACCCAATTACAGATCTCACAATAAATAATCACAGTATTGAGGAAGTAAAGACATTAAAGTATCAAGGTATCACCATTAATAATAAGCTGACAGGGCATGACTTGGACCCAAACAAAAACAGCAGAAAACCTATTAAACACATGGGAGAGAAAATTTCTCCGGGAAATATATGACAAAGGATGAATATGGACGGAGAATACGTACCAACCAGAAATTGTACAGTCTATATCAGGATCCCACGCTATTAGCAGAAATAAAAAAGGGCAGGCTACGCTGGGCAGGATACTTAAAGAGAATGTCAAAAGACAGAAGAGTGAAGCGGGTACATCACCAAACCCCAGAGGAAAATGGCTCAAAGGCAGACCTAGGCTTAGATGGGTGGATGATGTGGAAAAAGATCTACAGCAGCTGGGAATCCAAGCATGGAAAAGAAAAGCATTAGTTAGGTCTGAGTGGAAGGAAGTAGTGAGGCAGGCCAAAGCCCTACATGGGCCATAGTGCCACAAGGATGGATGGATGACATGGCATGAACACAGCCAAATTTTTTATTAAAAAATCAACCAAAGACTTTTCTTTCTTTAAAAAAATTTACTATTTCGGTGTAAACAAACAAGTTATTAACTTATTATACAATGCAACAATTGGAAGCCTTCTAAACTTCCGTCCCATTACACTGAAGGTCTATCAGCTCCATCTACAAATTTGCAGGTGCAGTTTCCATATCTATGACAAATGGGTTAGAAACAGCTTGAAATGACTTTTCTGTGCTTCAATGTCACTTAAGTGCCATGTGAACTCCACGCAAAGTAAGCTTTTCAGCAAAGTGTGCATTGGGAAACACTATATCTTGACTTGATTCAACATTGCATGCCAACAAGAAAAGTGAGACAAGTTGCATGTGTGCCTCCCATAATCACAGTTTAACTTGAAATGCCTTCACTGCATCATGCATATCAGTGATCGAGTGGTCCCGTCCCTGGAGCTGCAGGTTCAAGTCGCTGAGATGAGTGGTTATGTCAGACAGAAACGCCAACTCACATTTCCACCTTTTATTTTTAATCCGAAAAACTGTGGAGTCTTTCCCAAAGCTGCCCATGAATTGAGAGATTTCAGAAGGTTTCCATCGCTTCAATAAAAGTTGGTGAATCTGAGATCCCATTGTCCTCCACTGTCAGAGACCTTGGCTTTATTGACAGTAAACTTAGCATGGTTCCCCATATCAGCTCTGTCGTCAGGGCATGCTTCTGTCATCTGCGCAACCTGGGTCTCAACTCAATAAGAGAACATCCAATGCCTTGGCAAAACTCTCATCCAGTCAATATTAGATTACTGTAACAGTTGTTTGTGGGGTTTACCTCAAAACCAAATTCAGAGACTCCAAAAGTTACAGAATACTGCAGCACATATTGTATCTCGAATAAAGAAATCTGACCACATCACTCCAGTTCTTAGAGATCTCCATTGGCTTCCTGTAAGTGAACGCATTGACTACAAAATTCTGTCCACAGCGTACAGCTGTATAGATGGCTCAGCACCGGAATACCTTAAAGAATTGATTTCTAAAACGTATCCTTAAAGAACCTACGGTCTTCAATACAGTCCTTACTGAGAGTTCCCAGTGTGGATGGACACAGAAAAAAGTCTTACGGAGTGCGCTCTTTTGAAGCGATAGCACCAAAATTATGGAACAGTTTGCTCCAATCCTTGAGGGACATTGACAATGATAAAAAATCTTTTAAGAAACATTTAAAGACTTTTTTGTTTAAATAGCTTTAAGAACATCAGAGCGCTGTGAGCATGCTATAGTAGCATGGATACAAGCGCTATATAAATATTCGATTCAAATTCAATCAGCTGGAAAAATCTACTAAGAACTTTTATCAGACTTAGCCACCGCACCTCTGTATGATAAGGCATGTCTGTGATTTAAACTTTTGGCTCTGATAAAGTTGACGGTTTGTGTAACAGTGCTCATTACACCTTCCATGTTGAGGACTTACCACACAGCGAGACTTGGTGTATGATGCAGTGATATGCTATCAATCTACCAGTAAATTTATCCTGCATTTTTTTTTGATAGCAAAGATGATTTATATTTAGATCCATCACAAGATTCCGATAGTAGTAGTTTTAGAGGAATTTAGTTATAGAAATGAAGATGAGGTATGCGTATGGGTTTGGGGAAAAATTGTTATTTTCTGTATCCAAAATGAGCAACTGAATGTTGCTAGGCTACTGTAACAACGAACATCCACTTACTACACAACTTTTATTGTCGCTTATTTCAATAGAAAAATCGAGAACACTCTCAGGTAGCCTATCGTTGGACAAGGCAGATTATTAGGGAATAGGATTTGCACTTTATGTCGCAGGGCCATGAAAAAATATTTGAGCCTAAAATTCTCTCTCATGCCTGATATAATTGTACGTCGGTCAAGATCTCTCAGACCTGATATAATTGTATGCTGAGCCTGATGTGGCCCACTGGCCTTAAGTTTGACACGTATGATATAGGAGTACCTTTTTTCTTTAAATTTACTAATGCTTCTTTTGTTATAATGTTTTTTTTTTCAGATGCATTACTTTGATGTAGACATTGCAGTCTCTGTTACATGTAACAATAACCAACAATAACTAACACATATTTTCATCTTCAATGAATCTTGTAGCTAAAGTGAAGTAGATGAAGTACCTGAAACAGTTGAAGTAAATGAATAAAAATACTATTGTAAAAGGGCAGTAAATAATATTATTTTAATATTTTGTTTTTCACTTCCAGGTTAATGCATTCTACACAAGTGACTTGGCGGTGAAAACCAAGACGTTTCAGTAAATCTATATCATAGATTCTTGGCTGACATCTGATTTTGCATCATATCATCTTGGTTGACAGCTGATTGTGCACCATATCTTGGCTGGCAGCTGAATATACACCATATCTTGCCTGGTAGCTGAATATACACCATATCTTGCCTGGCAGCTGAATATACACCATATCTTGCCTGGCAGCTGAATATACACCATATCTTGGCTGACACCTAAATGTACACTATACCTTGGCTGACAGCTGAATGTACACCACACCATCTTGGCTGACAGCTGAATGTACACCACACCATCTTGGCTGAATGTACACCACACCATCTTGGCTGAATGTACACCACAACATCTTGGCTGACACCTGAATGTACACCAGACCGTCTTGGCTGACAGCTGAATGCACACCACACCATCTTGGCCGAATGTTGAATGTACACCACACCATGGTGACTGACACCTGAATGTACACCACACCATCTTGGCTGACACCTGAATGTACACCAGACCATCTTGGCTGACAGCTGAATGTACACCACACCATGGTGACTGACACCTGAATGTACACCACACCATTTTGGCTGACATCTGAATGTACACCATATCATTTTAGCTGACCGCTGAATGTACACCACACCATCTTGGCCGAATGCTGAATGTACACCACACCATGGTGACTGACACCTGAATGTACACCACACCATCTTGGCTGACATCTGAATGTACACCATATCATTTTAGCTGACAGCTGAATGTACACCACACCATCTTGGCTGACATCTGAATGTACACCACACTATCTTCGCTTACATCTGAATGTACACCACACCATTTTGGCTGACATCTGAATGTACATTACACCATCTTGGCTGACATCTGAATATACACCACACCACTTTGGATGACACCAGAATGTACACCACACCATCTTGGATTGCACCTGAATGTACACCACAGCATCTTGGCAGACCCCGGGCAAAATGTACACCACACCATCTTGGCTGACATCTGAATGTACACTACACCATCTTGGCTGAAACCTGAATGTACACCACACCATCTTGACTCTCATCTGAGTGTACAACACAGCATCTTGGCTGACACCTGAATGTCTCAACCCAAGTAAACAAATTTACCAAATTATTAATAAAATAAATTTCTACTAACACACAACTAAATTTTTTAGACTTTTCAATCAACCAGTTCATTGTTTCAATCACTCAAACTTTAACCTTAATGGTTTTAAACCTATACTATTTTTCATTTGTAATTCAAATAAATGTAACCTTGTTGCTGTATGAATGTGCTGCTCCACAAAAACTAATAATATAGACTTGGCAGTCTTGGCATGAGGACTGAATGATAACATGTATTACTTTGAC
Source organism: Lymnaea stagnalis (assembly GCA_964033795.1). Taxonomy (NCBI): domain Eukaryota; kingdom Metazoa; phylum Mollusca; class Gastropoda; family Lymnaeidae; genus Lymnaea; species Lymnaea stagnalis. Next base: position 159,888 of record CAXITT010000379.1, on the reverse strand, counting down.
CAGTTGGTTCAAATAGACTGATGAGCTGAATGAATTACCCTAATGCTCAGTTCAGACCATCAAATTTTTGCTCATACATTTGATGCAATTTTTGTATGAAGCCTTGTCATAACTTTAAAATAACTATTTGATCATATTTTGATGGCGTGCACATTTTTTAATATCTGTATGATTATGCACCCTTCATATCACATGAACAAACACTAAGAAGAATTTCTTCAATCTATGTCACTAGGTCGTGTTTACATTGACTAAGCTAAGTTATCAAAACAACAGCAGCCTCCAAATAAGAATTATGTACTTATTTAGAAAAAGATGTAATAGAAACAGACAATAAATGGGTGAAGGGCATGATGTAATTGAAAGGTATTTTTAAATTAAATAGGCTTATTATTTGTACAGCATATATAATATAACCCTGTAACTGTAACACTAATAACAACTTTGTACTTCCAATTGGATCAATGAGAAATTTTATCAGCTTGAGCTCCAGGCAAAGAAAATATTGCTCCCGAGCTCCGTAACCCTGATTACAAATAACAATTAGAAATGTAATTCTCCTACCCCCCCTTTTGTTTTTAGTGCTATCATAGCAAATGGATGCCCCCTTAATTAAATTAAAGAGTTCAACTTTTTAATTTATTAAACCTACTCTAGGCGCAGTATAGGTTAGGCATTATATTGTTGTTCTGTGGCGACCCCTTAGGTCCATTTTTTAATAAGTTCCACAGAAAACGTAAAATCTTATTATATTATTGTTTGAGTCATGTTATAGACATTTTTTTTTTTTTGGTAGAATGTATAAAAATGAAAAACTTGACTTTAGATATAATAAATATTTAAATAAGGACCATTCAAATGAGATAGAATCATAGTAAAAAGCTTACATTTCTCAAAAATACTGTTATATTGTAAAGTATAGTAAAGCTCTCCTGAGCATTCATAAATAAAAGTTCATTAATAAAAAAAATAATCAATATAATTTTTAAATTGATTTAATGGGAATTTTAGGTGCTATTTGACAAGTTATGAGATACCGGTCGTTAAAAAGAGAAATAGCAGTACTCTTCTTCTTGGTCTGATCAACTGCCAGTGGAAGAAAGCCATTAACTATTTCTTTCCATTTCTTCCATTCTCTAGATATCTTCTCCAGCTCTTGACAATTTATATAACCGGGTTTATTTTTGTTGACATCCCTTTACCAAGTTTAGGGAAATCATTCCTGATTTATATATTAAAATGAACAGAACACTCATTTGTAGTACACTGCATTAGATTTAAAAAATTGTATTGAGTACTATTATGTATACTTTTATATACTGGTACTCTAATTTAAACTATAAAAGATAATATTTTAAGGAGTTGTTATCTCCTTTTAAAATAATTTCAAGATAAAAACACCTGATTTAAAACATACAAATAAAAATACAAGTCCAATTACAAATACAAGTTCAATCACAGATACAAGAACTCAGAAACAAAATTGTATACATTTTATTAAAAGATAAGCAGTGGTAAATGAAATTATCAATAAGCCCTACCATTAGTTGCAGTATTTGTGTATTTGAAAATAGGATGTCACTTTTTGACAATGAAAATCTTGTTTCATTGTCTCTCAAGTTAAGGGATTGTAAATGTGTCTCTATTGTTTAATAATTTCTGAAAAAAAAAGATACATTTTATTTATTACTCATAAAAATATATAAAATACACACATTATAAATTTATGATCACACGCATTTTAAATTATAAACATTTATTTTTCCCAGTTATTATATGTAACGTTTATAACACAAATCACTAGAGACACATCATTAGACAGAGGACTAGCAAAATAGTCACTAGCAAAACTTCACTAGGCAAAGGACTAACAAACAAATCATTAGCGACACATAACTAGACAAGTGACTAACAAACTAATCACTAATTACACAAGACTAGTCAATTGACTATTTATTAAATAACTAGTGACACATAACTGTAAAAGTTACTAACAAACAAATACTAGACAAGTGACTAAGACTGGAAAGCTTAACAATAAATTCATATGTATTACAACTCTAATAAAGAATGTTCTAAGAACTATAACAATAGTTTTTAGTGAATGGACAAGAAGTGGCTTTGACTGAAAGAATGATTTAACAGAAGTGCATCAGTCGTAAATTTGAATTTTTTGTTGATTATGATAAGAATCATGAAGATTTTCACCTATGGCAAGTAATTAGGTGTAACGATTTTAAAAAATAAAAGTAGGGTGGGGGAGGGATGTCCCATTAAAGCCTTAAAAAAGTTTGTTACATATGACTATTTAAAACAATATTCAAAGAGCAAATAAAAAATATCTTGCTAAATCATGACATTTTTTTACACCAAAAACAGTTTGTAGCAATTAAAAGTTTATGTTCACAATTTGCTTTTGATTCACCAAGATGATCCATAAGGGAAAAAGAAATCCAAGTGTTGGGGGATAAAGAACTAAGTGGAGCATGACATAATTAAGTATAACTCTAGAATTATCAATTTTATCATTATCGGAATGTTTAAATGAAACATGATAAATTTGAACTTTCCATGAGGGGTCTATTGAATGATAGCCTGCAAGGCAAGGTTGAGAACGCAATATGTTCCCAAATCAAAGGCTAGTAATTTTTATTAATGCTAACAATTATAAAGTAACTGACCTTACTAGTAAGGTATAAACTAACTTGAAATTTTAAAAATAATTTAACAATCATAGGGTATAAATATCTGTTACTAGTACAAGAATATCATAACAGTTTATAAATGTAAAAAATAAAAGCTATTTTTAATATTTTCTTGATAACTTATTTACACAAAAATAAAACATGCTTTAAAATCAAATTTACAACAAATATTTAAAAAAATTGAAGTTATAATAATAATGTACAGGATATCCCAGAAGACTTCTCTTTATACATAAAAGTCATATACTTCTAATAAAATGTATATTAAAAAGTATTTAAAAAAATTTAAAAAAGTAACATTATTTACAGAAAAGTAACACGCGCACATATAAAATTAAATTTAGAATAAAAGAATTGAATGTTAATTTACTGAATACTAGTAAAATAAATGTCTGAAGTAGAGATGTTTTTTCTCCCACGATTTTGGAAAATTATGGTCAAAGGGAAGCAACCATTAAAATAAACAGATTTTTAAAGACGTCAGCGATAACTTCCCATTAATTATAATTTTATTTTTACGATTCAAGAAATTTAACTCTTGTCACCTTGGTGAAAGATCGTATTAACTTGGTTACTGTTCCTAATTTTTTTATGAAAGTATGGGAGCTAACTGCTGTCACCTTGATGAACAGAATAATTTTTGAGTGGCCTCTAATTGATTTTTCTTTTATACTAAAAGTTTATATTAAAATCAACATTATTTTATTTGCTTTCCTTAGGATAAAGAACTCTTTTGTTCTGGCTCTGGTAGTGTTTCTTTGCTGCATCCATGTACTTGCATCTTTGCAATGGTTGGGGGTATGATGTTGCTATTCTAACAGCTCCTTGCTTATGCTGTGGTTTGAATTACTTTTCCTAAATTATAAATAAAGAATAAAGAAGGATAACTTTGTTAGTAATTTTCAAGATACAAAACAAACATTAGTTTTGTTCTGTACTATAGTTAAATGTGTGAGGAGGGGGGTACTGTTTGAAGTCAAATTATGTATTATATAGTATTCATTGGGATATGTGTAAGTTAATTAGGATTAATTAAATTAAAATCAAGCTATTTAATTCAGTTTTCTACATAATTTTATGTAAAAATAATACTATTCCCTAAGCCTAATCCTTTCCACAGCAATTGGGTGTTTTTTTAACTGGGTGTAAAACACCAGGAGACAGACTGTGATTGATTGCCGGTATCTTGAGTCTCCTTTTAATAACCCTTCTCATACTCGCTGTAATCCACAAGGTAGTTGGAATGAATATCTCGGCCTTGGTGGATGCAACTGTATAAAGTTAGTAAGTTTAAAGTATAAAGCATGAGAAAGTGACTAATTTTTTTTTTTTGGGGGGGG
>CAXITT010000379.1:143085-155035 GCA_964033795.1 Lymnaea stagnalis | reverse complement strand
AGCCTATAATCTGACCCTTTCAAAAATACAGAATACACAAGATAAAACTAGACAAGCAAGTTTATAATTTTTCTATTTACAGATTGTTTCTGTCAACACATTGGATGATTTCCTTGATTCTTTCAACACACTGGATGATTTCCTTGTTTCTATCAACACATTGATTTCCTCCAAGATGTGATCTGATAGGAAACAATTTCTCTTGATTTCATGGTTCATTGACCCAGGTATTGAATATCTATTAAGTAAATGTATTTCCAGTTTTTAATTAGTTTTATTTTACATGAGATTTAGCAAGTTTTTTTTTTATTGCCCCCAAATGATACTCAGTTTGAAAGAGTGAGAAATAAAGACAAAAATATGCCATAATATATTGGAAACTTAAAAAATATAGATATGGTAGTAAAATATTTTTGATATTATTCTCAATTTTAATTTTGGTCTTCAGAAATGAGATGCATCCACAATTGGGTACACCTAAGATTCATCTATGATTGTGTAACACTGAGATACTTCATCCATGATTCGTTACAACTGAGGTACTACAACCATGATTTGGTACCATGCAACTGAGACTGAGATGCATTCATGATGGTGTACCACTAAGTGTGAGTAAGATGATACGTCCATAATTGCCTACCACTGAGATACTTCATCCATGATTAGGGTACAATTGGTATACATCCATGACTGGCTACAACTGAGATACTAAATCCATCATTGGGGTAAAAATGATATACATCCATGATTGGGGTAAAATTGATATACATCCATGATTGGGGTACAATTGATATACATCCGTGACTGGGTACCACTGAGATACTACATCCATGATTTGGTACAGCTGAGATTCATCTGATTGTGTAACACTGAGATAATACATCCATGTTGGGTACAACAGAGATACATCCATGATTGGGTATAACAGAGATGCATCCATGATTGGATACAACTGAGGTACTACAACCATGATTTGGTACCATACAACTGAGACTGAGATGCATTCATGATGGTGTACCACTAAGTGTGAGTAAGATGATACATCCATAACTGCCTACCACTGAGATACTACATCCATGATTTGGTACAGCTGAGATTCATCTGATTGTGTAACACTGAGATAATACATCCATGTTGGGTACAACAGAGATACATCCATGATTGGGTACCACTGAGATACATCCATGATTGGATACAACTGAGATACATCCATGATACATCCATGATTGGGTACCACAAAGATTTCTCTTCTCTGTAACACTAACAGAGACACTCCTGAGTTGGCAAGTCTTTATCTTTTATTAAGTTAAGACTCCTTGACTTCCAAAATTTCAACATTGGACAACAGATAGTGTTTCCTTCCTGAACATTTGACCACCAGTGGTGCCAACAACATGTTTGACCACCAGCGGTGCCAACAACATGAACATTTGACCACCAGCAGTGCCAACAACTTCAACCATTATTTTTATTGTTGATAGTTATTGGATGGATGGTTTTACTTAACTGAATAAAGTGCCAACCCCTTCAAGATGTTAAATAAATGTGTGTATGAACTTGTGAACCAATATCTACATTTTTTCATGATTTTTTAAAGATTTTATTGAAAATTATACTTGTTTCCTTAGATGTTATAATTTGACATTTGATTTTGTAGCAGACCTGTTTACTCTTACTATTATGGCGTACTATGTACGATTTTAAGGTGTAAACATTATATAGACCTTATGTTTATTTTTTTTTATTATAAATATAAGGTATTTAACAATTTTGTGACGATAAGTGTGCGATTTTAAGAGTTTGAGGGTAAACAGGTCTGTTGTAGGCATAAGACTTTGTAGATCTATGTCGTCTAGTATTAGGAAAGGATGTATACAGTGTTGGTCATCAAATGGACCCGGTGTTAGATGGTGTAGTTTTAAAGGTACATTTACACTGCACATTTGTTACATGGATTCTCTACAAGCTGCTCACTTTCAAACTGCGCTCTATGTACTATATCAAATGCTGGCTGGCATATTTCATTTCACTGGTCCAGTACAGTTTCTGCTGGCAAGTTACATAAACAGTCCCATCATAATTTGTTCAGTGCTCAACAAATCTTGTTTAAAAGGCAAGAATCCTAGTAACTATTTGGTAGTGTGAACGTACTTTGAACATATACCATTGTAAATATGTTTAGAATCAGTTAAGGATGTGTGATATTGTATATTGCATATTGCTGGTCATCAAATGATGAGACTCCAATTGTGCACAAATACGGTTTAATTATTTGGCGACAAGCAATAAAATAATAACGGGCAATGCAGAATTATGATGTCAAAGTCCCCCATGTGATAAACATACAAATGTCTTTTGTACAAAAACTTAACACCAACCATGTGAAGTCATTGTAAATATATTTTTTTTTGCGAGATCTTAAGATAATGGTGGTTTTAGACAAATAGCAAATGTTAATAAATGATGGATTGATTTGTATTTTACAGGAAAAGTATGAAATCCAGGCATTCTATAGATTGACTGTTGAGATATCCAGCAGTATTGTCTATAGCTTTAGTGCCTGGACTTTTCATAAACAAGTAAACATTTAAATTGAAGTAGATCTTATAGAATGCCTGGATTTCACACTTTGCCTGTAACATGTGTAATTGGAGGGCTTGGATTTCACCAAGCCCTTAAGTTACCATCAATTTTAACATGTTTCTTTTGTAAAGATGACTCACTGTATATCACCAGGAGTATTCATGTTTTCATCTCCTTGGAGATAGTCTCGCGAGGATAATTTTTGTTTTTCTCCCCCTAAAATAAAGAGCATTCATGTTTTCATTTTATTGTTTTCAATAAAAAAAATTTAAAAAAACTTCAAATGTTTTTTTATATTTTTTATTTTATACTTTTATATCTTCTTTTTCTCTCACATACAATTATTTAATCACCATCTATTTATTAATGCATTGTGAGATATTAACTTTCTTCTTCCTCTGAATTGTTCGTCGCCCTCATATTGTCTGTCTTTCTTCAACGCCATCTGAAAATAAAAGAAATATTTATCAAATAAGTTAACTAATTATAAAAAATGTTACACTGTGATAATGCTTTAAAATAAATTAATAAAACACGAACAAATTGTGTCAATACAACAATATAAGTTACGCTTTAATAATGATTAAACATTTCGGCACATGCCTTCATCAGTACAAACAAAACACATTTAAGTAAGTATAAATTAAATTTACATAATATCAATATTCATATCCTACCTAAAACAGAAAAAATATAGGAGAGAGCGCTAAAACCACACAAAAACAAAATATAGAGTAGTAGAAAGGAAGTGATTTTAACATAATTGTAAAATTGAAAAAACCAAACAGAAAAAAGACATGCCAGCTAAGTAAAATTGTGGATTTGGTTCAATCCATATGAAGACAACGTACCAAATCTAGTTATTTATTTGTTCTCCATATAGATTCTATCAGCAGTGTTACTGGTAGAGTATACCAGTAACTGCAATGTCTGAGATACCATCATGATTAGGGCTATTGAAATGTTTGGAGACCTGACAGAGAGCGTGTTTAGTTATGTTGTAGAGGTGCTCTCTGAAACAGTCCCCAAGGCGACGACCTGTCTCTCCACTGTATAGTTTACCGCACTTTTTGCAAATGATAGTGTAAATCACGTTGCGACTTGTGCAGATAAAGCCATCTTTTAATAAAAGTTTTATTCTGAATACTTCCAGAGCGAAAGTGATCTTATCAGTTTTGATCACGTGTGGACGTGAGTTACAACGGCTACGGTCTTTTCGTGCCTTTATGTGCTTTAATAGCAGGGAGGTGGCTTCTAACTAGCATGTCCCTAAGGCTAAAAATCTCATTTGTGACAGGGTCCACCAACAGAATTGAGCGGTTTTTCAGCACCAGAGAGCAAGCTTTTAGGTTGTGGGGATGAAAAGTTAAGATAAATTTAGACCTATCACTAGTGTCAGAATGAGGAGCATTAAAAGAAGCCTATACATAGATAGAATCTATATGCAGAACAAATTAATAACTAGATTTGGTACGTTGTCTCCATATGCATTGAACCAAATCCACAATTTTACTCAGCTGCCATGTCTTTTTCCTGTTTGGTTTTTACAATTATGTTAAAATCACTTCCTTTCTACTACTCTTTATTTTGTTTTTGTCTGGTTTTAGCGCCCTCTCCTATATTTTTTCTGTTTTAGGTAGGATATGTATATTGATATTATTTAAATTTAATTTATACTTACTTAAATGTGTTTTATTTATTTCTACTGATGAAGGCATGTGCCGAAACGTTTAATTGTGTATAATGTATAATTATTAAAGCGTAACTTATATTGTTCTATTGACACAATTTGTTATCGGTAAAATAACCTCTCCTTATCTATGGATCCAAATGGATAAATCATTAATTACTACCATACTTAAAGCTAAAAAAGGAATCGTTTTAAATCTATGAAAGGCATTTTCAATTATTTTATATAAATCAAGTCAATTATAATATGATAAAAATAAATTCAAGCATATGTTTAACCACATTTATCAGTACATCTCTTGTTTTTGTTACGTTGTTAAATACAGAGAAATTAAAATAAATATTTCGATTGCGTTACGTAATTTAGAATTTCCTTCAGTGACTTTACTGATAATACCCCTCACTAATGACAGTTTATGGGTTCAACTGAACTTCACTTCCTTGGTCACTGGCTTGTAATATGCTTAAACTCATTTCTAATACTACCGGTACTTTCAAAGTCTGATACATATCTACAATCACAGGATCACCAATGATCCCTTTGCATTCAATCAGATAATTTTATCAGCCATGCAGAAAATTTTAACTCTCGTAAAATAACCAATGATAGAATATAAATACATTTGGATTACTTCATTAACATGAGCAGTGGTTTACTGTCGGTTTTGTAAGGGTCCAAGTTTCACTTGCTTATGTTACAACTGGTCTCTTTATCTTTTTACTTTTAAAGATTTTCCGACTACTGAATTATGCCCTATTTCCTGCCGATATTCTTTTATTTATATTAGTAATTCATTTCTTTCATTTAATAAAGATCCTAGGTATTTGAATTCATTTACTTTTTCAAAAGTGTGTTTTTTAAATTTTAATGACTTCATCCGTCTATTCTTCTCTTATTATAGTCATGTATTTTGTTTTTTTTGGTTAACTTCCAACCCTGCTTATAGTGATTTTATGCTCGAAGCCTTATCATCGCGAGAGTGAACGGGGATGCTTTTATTTTATTGGAGTTAATTCTTCTAATTCAATAAAGGCTTTTGATATATCTTTACTACTTTTCCCTTACTGTGCTGACAAAGTCATCAGCATATGCAAGATACTGAAAGGTTTGTTTGTAGAGAGTGGGTATAACTCAGCGCTAAAGACGGAGCGATTGCCTAAGGCTATCAGAAAACACACATACTCTACAGTTATGAAGTAGCAACGAAAATAATTTTGTGGTTGGGCTGGGGTGTCACCACAACATGAGAACCACTGTTATAACTCTATCCAGTTTTAGGTTAAACAGCATGTATGACAGTAAGTCTCCTTGCTTAGGTCTCGTCTAATTTGAAATTCCTTTGAATATTCTCCCTGAACCTTGATTTTGCTTTTTGAGTTATTTAATGTGGTTTTTCATAGAATTGATTACCTCTGAAGTTTCTTCTAGAGTTGACTAGTTTATTAAAGGGTCTGGTCCTCCATTTGGTGGTTGATAATCTTCATCTTGTCTATTGTCTGCACTTATGTCCTCAAAATGTTCAGCCCACCTCTCCAGTACTTTACTATTTTCCTTAATTAATTCTCCCTCCTGACTCTCACACATTTGCAGTCTAGCTTGGTATCCATTATTTTTATCTTTATGTACATTGCTCTGATGTTTCCCTCCCTTGATAAGTCTTCTTTTTCATTTAGCTTTTTCCCATGTCCTCTTTTTCTTCCTACACATTTTTAGGGCTTTCCTCTGTTCCGTTCTTCAACAGTCTGTCTGCATTCATTATCAAATCAGCCTACTCTATTGTTAGATTGCTGGAATCCTCCTACTTTTTCTGATGTTTTCACAGCATTTTTTAAAATCCTATCCCACTATTCATTTATGTTGTTTTCCCCGTTTCCTACTGTGATGCTTCTACTTGTACTGCTACATCATTTTTGGAAAATTTTTGGCGATCACTTTTCTCTTTGAGTTTGGCCATTGTGAATAATGCTTAGTCTCTGCTTATATTTAAGCCTTACAAGTAGATGGTCAGAGTCTGCATCTGCTCCTTGATAGCTTCTTACATCTAGTATGTCTGATCATTAAAACTATTGATTAAAACGTGGGTAATTCAATCTGGTGAGTTCCAAGTAACTTTATGTTTGTATATTTTTTAGTGGAAACTTGGTACTGCTAACTGACATCTCTTTTATGGAAGCAGAGTCTATGAGTCGGATCCCGTTGCCATTGGATTCTTTATGCAGACTTTACCTTGCCAATATAGTTGGCATTGAAGTCGTCAATCACTATTTTAATATAATGTCGTGGTGCCTCTTTGTAGATCTTTGATGGGAGCACGAACGTTGATAAATGTTAGATTAAGCATTTTTCCTCACAAAGAGCACAATATTTCATTCTCAGATCTACTGCAGTTGGGAATCCAAGCATGGAAATATAAAAGCATCTGTTCTGAGTGGAATGAAGTTTAGGGATGGATAGGAAAATACCATAAAAATACGACTGTTGCTACGGTGACCATGGTGACTGTCATGAAATTTTTCAGATATTATAATTAAAAGGTTATCCTCTAAATCAGCTATTCTCAACCTATGGGTCGCCTCAGACCATTGGAAAACACACATTTTTGATACCGATGGTCTTAGAAACCCATTGATTTGGTCCGGCTAAAAAAAACAGAAATGTTAGAACGACACTGTCCATAGAAAAACAGATGACATGTCTGTTGGTATTCTTGATCAGGTAATCCAGGAAATTAAATCTGCCCAACTTCCAATATTTAGTATCAGGCTTGATGAATCTACAGATGTTGCAAACTTTTTGCAGTTACTAGTCCACGTGAGGTATATTAATGATGGTGACTTTAAGATGAGCTTCTTTTTTGCAAAACTCTTGAAACGGCAACTAGTGCACGTGATGTATTTGACACAATTTCTGAAAGATCATAAGATCTCTTGGGAAAGGTATTGTGGTGTTTGCACAGATGGTGCTCGAGCTATACTAGGATGTCGATATGGGTTCAACGTTTTAAACTGAATGAGTCACAAAAAGTCATCGGAACTAACTGATTGATTAATTGGCAAATATTAGTAACGAAGACGCCGTCACAAGAGTTAAAAGAAGTAATGAAAAGTGTCGTAGGTTCTGTCAATTTTGTAAAGGCAAGCACTTTAAACATTCAACTGTGCAACGAGTTGATGCGTCCAACAATGCTCTGCTATTTCACACCGAAATGAGATGGTTGTTTGAAGGAAGCGTTTTAAAATGTGTTTTTGAGCTTCGTGATGAACTCAAAACTTTTTTAAATCAGAAAGCAATTTCGCAGTTTGAAGCTCTTTTTAGTGATAAAAATGAACTGCAGAAAACAGCTTACTTGGTTGACATCTTTGCCATCTTGAATGAGTTAAATTTATCACTCCAAGGACCAAATGCAACATCCCTCAATTTCCCGAAAAAGATGTGATCATTTAAATTTTAATTTCAGCTTTGGCCAAAAAATTTTGATGAAAATAGAATGTATGCGTTGCCCATATTATCTTGTTTCATGGCATTGAACCAGACAAAGGGATTACAATTATAAACCCTGTGAAGGAACACTTGCACATGCTTACAGACGAAATTTCATCGTACTTTCCAAATCTGCCTCACACCCCATTTGCACTTGCCAGAAGTCCATTCACAGTCAAAGTTGAAGATTTTCCTGAGTCAAGAGGAGTTCATTGAAATTATTGACAGCGATACAGCGAGAAATGATTTCTCTCTACAATGGCAGTTGCAAAATTCTGGATCAATTGTTTGCAGTCATACCCTTTTCTATTTGTGTTGCGCTTTCCTCTTCCTTTCTAACAACATATCTTCATGAATCAAGGTTTTCCAGCTTGTTGGTAATCAAGCCAAAAGAAAGAAGTAGACTTGTTGTGGAAGATCATCTTCATTGTGCTCTTGCAAAGACTGCCCCGAGCATTTCTGATCTGGTAAGAAAGAAGCAATCTCAACCTTCGCACTGACGTTGGCTTTTACGCATACTGTCGCAAAATGTAGCAAAGTAGTTTACTGTTACCCATGCTACATGTAACAATGAAAATGAATCCTGCATATTAAATTACGATTCATAACAGAAGCAAAATTAGTTATGAAGTAGCAACGAAAATAATTTTATGGTTGGGGGTCGCCACAACATGAGGAACTATATAAAGGGGTCGCGGCATTAGAAAGGTTGAGAACCACCGCTCTAAATAACCATATTTTTTTTTATCATGACTATGAAATTTGATTCATTTTTTAATTTGATAAATACATGTAACAATGACTATTGCTCGTTTCATTATATTTAATATAATCTTAAATAACAATTACTATTGCTCATTTTATATTTACTATTTTTAGTTTAAGCGCAAGTTTTCACTAAAGCCATTTTTTTCAAAATATTTTGCTGTATTAATGTTGAACATTTCCTATACATTTACTATTTGCTATACCCAGGCGGCCCAACTTATCACGCTCATTCATTTCATAGTAAAAGTTCACATACCTTATTGTCCAAAGTTGTCATTTAATGGATTTATTTCTGTGAGATGGAAGATCATTGGAACATGACCTGTTGAGGTGTGGTTTCTCTCATCTTGTGATTGCTCTTGACCATTCACTCCTGTTGAAGAACGATTACAGCTCATGAAGAAGGAATGCTTAATAAATTTAGCATGTGTATTAGTATCATTTCGAACTCCTTTTACCCATCAAAATTTACCTCACATTTAACACACTAGCACAGTGGTTCTCAAACTTATTCAAATAAAGTTAAACTTTTCTTTTAACCAGGAGGGTTGTTAGTTTTGACCAATGATTATCATTATTGTTAAGATATTGTACAACCCCCACCACTTAAGCAGTTCTTCACAACCATTTTTGCCCCACTCCCTATCTGAACACACAATAAGGTTTCATATCACCACCTCCCATATTCCCTTATAGAAAAAGCATTAAAAAAGTATGGGATATTTCAAATTTGAGTCATGCTAAGGTCTCAGTAAAGTGTAGTGACCTTGAAAAAGTGTCCCATCTAACATTAATTACACCCCCCCCCCCCCCAAAACACATTTCCAAACCCTTATAATAATAGTAAATAAGGTTTGTTTACATTTTTCATTTCTACTCAACTCATGCTGTGATATCTACTTCTTAGCCCTATTATTAGCTTTCTTCACATTCCAGTAGTATAAAATTCGTAAATGGTTATAAAAAATAGAATGCATTATTTATCTTTTTTTAACTTAAACTAATTTGTATTTATAAAATTACTAGCAAATATACTTGGCTTTGCGCGGGATTGCATTAGGACTCTGATCCCGATCCGGCGCAATCCCGTTTTCTGATGGGATCATGCTCAGTGTGATTTTTTTTCGAATAAGCTTTTAGATCACATTAAAAAATTACTTTTCTAAATAATTACTTTTCAAGTACGAAATATTATACAACTAATTTTCTCTACTGAAATGTTACATTAAGAAATGGCGTCAGCGGGGCGAGTCTAGACTCTTATGCCCCCACCGGTCCGACGTATCGGGCCGCGGAGCGGCAAGTTGGAGATGCCCACTCGTCAGGACGGCCCCCACACGGGCCCCTCACCCAGGTCCCCCGCCTGGGGGCCGCCCCAACCAGCAGGCACCCGGTCAACCCGACACAATGCGTTTAAATAGTGCACTCGGTCGACTTTCTCAGGAGTCGGGATGGAAAAATTTACGTCCTAATATCTCCCCCCATCCATCCCGGGAAAGTGTCGGACGCCCTATAAGAGGGATTCCACAACGCGACTAGTTCACGCTGTAGCTGGGACGAAACGGTTGCCTAGGGGCAGCGTTCTCACGGCTGCATTATTTGAATCCTCGTCCAGAGGTTACCACCCTCGCCTCTGGCCTCATACCCGTCAACGGCAACCTGTAATCATGATCCCTACCTTGGCTCTGCCTAACTTTCCGACTGTGAAATATCACAACCGGCAGCCCCGTGGGAGCTAATTTTCTCTACTATAACTTACTATAACTATATAAACTATATTTAAATTAAAATTGGGGGCCCATTTAATAAAGTACCCCTTTTAGTTCTGTCTGAGACGGGGGGGGGGCCTATAAAGATCATTCAGATAAATTATAGAGTTAAAATTTGTCCCATTAAAATCGGTTTAAAAATGTCATAGATATAGCTTTTTAACATTATCGAACTTTCTGGGAAATTCTAGATTGGATATTATTAAATTTAAATCCACCGATATTTTAATACAGAATAAAAAGCGTAATGAACAAAGTTAGGCTTAGGTCCATTAATTCACATAGAACCTATACCGTTGTCTAACCCTATTGATATTCATATAGCTTATATAAGGAAAATTGAACTGGGCTCCCCGCCCCAGAAATTGATATTATGAGTTCAGTACCCTTCGGTATTTGAATATGGATAATAAAGTATATGTGTACTAACTTTGGTCAATATCCATCTACTCATGTAGGAGTATTTGTTTCTAATTATTTTTATATAGCTCAAATAAGGAAAAAAACGAATGGAATGTTATAAAAAGTTAATAACCCCTTAAGATTTCCTTCTGGATAATGATGGATATATGTGCCAAGTTTGGTCAAGATCCATCAATCCATGTAAAAGCCTTTGTGGAACAAACCCACAAAAAAAAGTTCATTTTATATATATGATTACAATGATATGATTGTTATATTATTATGTTTCAATTAGCCCAATGTCAAATGTAAACAATGCTGTATCCTTGGCTATAGAGATGAAACCATCAGTTGAGTTCCCTTTTCAATGAAAAGTTGAAGTAAAAGTAATTGAGGCAGTTTGTTTTCTATTTTTATGTCTTTTTATTTAGATTGTAAATTTTTTGTTTGAGCTAAATTAATTAAATTGAAATATATTTTGACAGCATCTATGATGGACAGATGTCGATGAGTATGATTATGATGACAATGACTGTGGGGCTCAAAGAGGATTTGTGCATATAGACAAGACATAAAAAGCATACTGCTTACTGATGAATGTTTAAACAAGAGGGATATAAGGAGATTTCAAAAGCAAATAGACTTTTTCAAACTCTAATTTACTGCAAATTTGGTTGCATATATTTTGCATATGCAATGTGCAGGACAATGGACCAAAGAAACTTTCTATTTTATAAAATTGGTATAACATCATTGAAGAGTTTTATCAACCAAGAGGATTTATAAATGAATACAGTACTTCTTTAAGTACTTTTTTTATAAGACTGTGGTCCAGGAATCCTTATTTGATGAAATATGACTAAGGACAGATTCATGGCCATACTGAGTTTCCAAAAAGTTTCTGATACTGAAAATAAAGGAGACAAGCTGTGCAAAATTGGGAGACTCTTATGTTCCTTAATGCAAAATAAAAAGAACTGTATCAGCATCATGAAAATGTAGCAATTAATGAACACTTTAGGGAACATAGGACTTTATGACATTTAGGCTCCGTTCTCTCCACTGTACTTTATACAATATATACCAATGATATTCAAAGCTCAAGCGACACCGTTCCAATCTTAAAATTTGCTGATGATGCCACCATCATTGGCTTACTATCTGAAGGAGAAGGCTTATACCGCAACTTAGTAACAAGCTTTATCAATTGGTGCGATGAAAATTTTCTCCCGCTGAATGTCTCAAAAACAAAGGAAAG
>CAXITT010000379.1:129395-142055 GCA_964033795.1 Lymnaea stagnalis | reverse complement strand
AATAATAAATCAATTTTGGAAAGTATATTTTGAACAAACACCTAATATCAATTAAAGAGCATCACCTAATATCAATATAAGAGCATGCAATTACCTTTAGCTACAAAATTACACCTATGAGACACTTTGATAGTTGTAATATCAACAAATTGAAAAATCTGCTGTTTTTTGAGAGTTAATAACTGCAGCAACTACAGTAAATTAAGATTTAGAAGATGCTCAAAATGAATGATTATTCCTGAGGAGCCGTGTTGAATGACATACTTTATAATTTTTTGCTTTTTATTCACTTGCATTGGAACAAATGATTTACACTAATTTTACAAGTTAGAAGAGAAAGGTGATTTTATGATGAATTATAATATTGTAGGCTTACATAATTAATCTATTCTACAACATCTCTTTGGTTAATGGAATTGTTTTCCAATGTGGGGCGTACAACCCACCTTATGTACACACCCCCACATTATGCATACACATCACAAGGTAACACCCAACTTGGTGCTGTTTGAAGATTAGAGAGAGCAAGACGAGCAAAGCAATATTAAAACGGTAGCAATCAGATTAGGTAAAAGGAACTGAGCAAACCGGAAAAAAGCATTGTTACGCTGCCCCTTTTCAGAAAATTAAAAAAATATAGTCGTGTTGTTTACTAAAGCTGGCTTAAACACACACCCCCCCCCCCACCCCGCCCAGATTTAACAAGATTTTTGGAAATACATGGGAGTGCTGTGAAAAAGTTTTAAAAGAAATTTAAACTATACCGTGTTATATGTTTTACAAAGGCAAATGTATATGATGGACAGTGACGACCAGCACAAACGGTAAACAACTTCTTCAAATCACTACAGACTAAACTTTAACATGTTTTTAGGTTTTCATTCTAAAATATAGCCTATACTATAATAAGGGAAGATAAAAATGTTTTTTAATTATCACACTTTTGTTACAAAATAAAATAGCTTTCAATTAAGACATTGATTTGTTTATTCATGCATACAGCAAATCTAGCAGCATTTATTAGGAATCCTATCAGCATTATAGATTTGGAACTGATCACAGAAAAGGTACTAGAAGGGCACAACAATTTGAAGGGATGCTAAATGGCTCTTATGGTGGAGTGAATGAGGATTACAAACTACCACAAGAACTGTACCCTTTGGTCAGCCAACCAACTATGAAACAAAAAGCGTGATCTTTACCTTGAAAAATAATAAAGCCACAGGAACCGACCTTATCACTGTGGAACTTATAAAACTAAGTGAAAAAGAACTGCATAGACAAATATAGAGCTTCATATCAAGAATTTGGCAGGAAGAAGAGAAATGTAAAATAAAAAGGGGTACTGCGCTCAATTCACATGAGAGGATCTAAACTGGAATGCTCAAATTACAGAGGAATCTTCCTAATTAATGTAACCTACAAAATCATCAACAAATTAATAGCAAGAAAACTGAAAAGGTTTACTGAACATATTCTAGGTGACTATCAATTTGAATTCAGACAGAATAGACCCACCACAGATCATATTTTGACCACCAGATGTCTCCAGAAGAAATGCTAAGAATACAACATCCCCATACACCAACCATATGTGGACTACACAACAGCTTAGACAGGAAATATCTGCAAACTGCACTATAGAAACTTGGAGTTTCTAACAAACTTACCTGGTTTATACATGACGATGGCTACCTCCAAAAAAGAATCAAAGTACAGGAAGAGTACTTGAGGAACTTTCATATTAATCAGGGCCACTGAGTCAAGGACACTCACTGGCATGTATCTTATTTAACATCCCTTTGGAAAGCGTTATGAGAAACATGCATGTGCGCACCAAATGAACTATCATTAACAACTTCCAGAGAAACATACATGTGAGCACAGGATGAACTATCACAAACAACGTATCAGAATCTCAACCATCAGGACACCAACCAACTTTAAAAAGCCCAACCAGTGCAGTACCTGGCATATGCAGACAACATAGCTTTACCGGGGAGAAGCAGCATTGATATAATTTAAGCATTCCATGAATTAGAAGAGTTACCTCTAAAGGTAAATGAAGCGAATACAAAGTGTATGTTAATGTCACGTATCAGACACACAGGTGACAAAATCAAAGTAAACAAGCACACCAGAGAGAGACAGATGAAATAATGACAGAGATGAAAGAAAGGATAAAAGCAGGCCATTCTTCTTATTTCGGCCTACACAAGCTACAACTAGGAAGCAGAAATCTCTCAAGGAAAACTATGATGGCCCTATACACAACTTTTATTATCATAAGACAAGTGGTAATGCAAAACAGCCAGACAAAAGAAGAGAACCTGTTCAATACCTGGAAAATCCTCTGAAAAATATACAGTCCAGTGTTAGATAATGATGAATGGGTATATATATATAATGATGGATGGGTATGTATATACCCTGGGGCTCTGGTTGACAAGTTTGTAGTGGCTTGCTGGCTAAAGAGGTGCTGCCCCCTAGACTGGGAACAAAACCACCATTATTGCGGAGCCTGCGCTGGCAGACAAAGAGCGTGCTTAGTAGCTGCCGAAAATGGAAGCACTTACAGGGCTACCAGCTGTGGAAAATCTGCAGCTGGAAATAAAACGGCAGAAACAGGATAGGGAGCATGATTACATGTTGCCCTTTAAGGATACGAGACATGAGGTGGGTAGTGGCAACTCATGCCAATGGTTCTATTTACATAGCAGTTAAAGTAGTTGTACCTAGGCAACCGTTTCGTCCCAGCTGCTTTGTAAATTAGTTTCACGGTAGAAACCCACTGAAGAAATATGTATCCAACGGCTTCCGGCGTTCCCAGGGATGGGCAGGGTAAGATTTTAGGATGTAAATACACCATCCCGACTCCTGATGCTGTGAGAGAAGAGTCACCGGCCTACCGGATGTCCTTGTGCTGGGGTGACTTCCACTGGTACTCGATAGAGTGAGTGCAGGCTGGGGCTGTCCTGGCAAAGGGAAATCTCCAACTTTCCGCTTCCCAGCCCGATAACTCAGGCTTGGGGAGTGAGGGTGTGTGTGCTTTGGGGAGGGCATAAAGAGCTAATGTACTAGCTCGACAGCCCGCTGATGCAATTTCCTAATGAACATTTTCAGTACCGGAACCATCCGTAGTTGCTGCAATTTAAAGGTGCAGGCTGCTTTGGGCAAGAAACATTGAGAGGATATTAGATTGTAGAGCAGCAAAAGTGATCTATAGACCGAAGCCTGGGGGGTTAACGGCTCATCCGTCGACCAAGACTGATATGGATTGAGTTGTAAAGGACTAAAATCACCTGCAAGTGTAAAGTCATGGATCATCTTAAAAGGGAGGATGTTGTAGAGCAGACGAGCAGACCAGGCCCATATGATGGGCTGTAGCACCTATGATGATGTCTGAATGGAAGGATGTGGTGAAACAGGCCAGGGCCCTACTAATGATCAGCATTAACGAATTGATCTGTTTATCTATCTCTATTTCTCCCATTTAGCGGCATACTTATTATTATAATTATTTAATTTGAATTTTTGGATGATGTTTAAGAATGATCAACACATAATTAAGTCTAGACATGGCTATAAATCAAAATTCAGCATGTACTGTAGATCCCTATTCAAAGACCTATTTACACAAAAAATATTTCAATGGTATAAGTGGGCTTTTGAGTCGGTCACAGGAGGTTTTCACCAGGTACATTGATTCTATTATAGAAAACAATAAGATTGTGTCAGTGTGTGAGCATATGACTGATTCTGTTCAGTGTGGTTACGGTATACATATATAGAAAAGTGAAGTGAGTCGCTGTTATAGATAATACTGAATGTTTAATAGTTTTAAGTCTTTTTAATAAGCAATTATTTTTAAGGTTTCTATGAAAACCTTTAAAATAATTTCCCAGCCAAAACTGAAAGAGTACACTAATAAGCAGATTACACACTTTTCATGGTTTTCCTGGCCAAAACTAAGATTGTGGTCGGCTTATGATCCATTGGGAATAATTTTCCAAGATCCCAATAATGGCAGGTTACCTCAAGATTATTACCCAGTGTGATAAATCAAGCATCAAGTTAAAATGTAAAAAAAATAAAACCAAATATTTTTTTTTTAAATTATGGCATTCGTAATGAAAAATAAATAGAATAAAAAGGACTGGATTTACCTGAAGTAAAATGTTGACCAGTCATTGTCCTGGCATGTCATGATTCCTCATGCACATTCATCATAAGAGCAGCTGTGAATTCTGGCAGTGATTGGGGCCTTCAAGTGATCTCTGAGAAATCATCATCAATGGCACTACAGCCCATATCTGCATATTCCAGGTACTGCAATGGTTGGCTATATAAGGTTCCTGATGGTCGTTGCTCTGTAGTATCTCTCTGGAAATATTTTGTTATGGTTCCACTGGTGCTAATGTGAATGCTTCTAATAACTTTTTCTAGCTTGATGTTAAACAGGATACATGATAGTGAGTCTCCTTGTCTGAGGCCCCGATTAACTATGAACTCCCTAGAATATTCTCCCTGAATCTTGATTCTGCTTTTGGAGTTGGCCATTGTCATGTGTATGAGCCGAGTAAGCTTGTTAGGGACTCCAAGTTCTTGTAAAGCATTGTATAAGTAATTCCTGTTTACACTATCGTATGCTGTTTTGTAATCCACATATAGTTGGTGTATGTGGATGTTATATTCGTAGCATTTCTCCAGGAGACATCAGATAGTAAAAATATGATCCGTGGTTGACCTATTCTGCCGGAATCCACATTGATAGTCCCCTAGGATCTGTTCACTGTACTTTTCCAATTTTCTCGCTATAAGTTTTGTGAGGATTTTGTACATTACATTAAGAAGGGAGATACCTCTATAGTTTGAGCATATCAACTTAGATCCCTTTTTGTGGATTGGGATTATGAGTGCCGTGTCCCATTCAGTTGGCATTTCTTCCTCCTGCCAGATTCTGGTTATAAGTTTGTGTATTTGCCTATGCAGTTCGCTACCACCTAGCTTTATGAGTTCTGCAGGGATAAGGTCTATTCCTGGGGCTTTGTTATTTTTCATGGTGGAGATTACATCTTTTATTTCATTTAAAGTTGGTTGGTAAATTATGGCATGGGTAATGAAAAATAAATAGAATAAAAAGGACTGTATTTACCTGAAGTAAAATGTTGACCAGTCATTGTCCTGGCATGTCATGATTCCTCCTGCACATTCATCATAAGAGCAGCTGTGAATTCTGGCAGTGATGGGGGCCTTCAAGTGATCTCTGAGAAATCATCATCAATGGCACTACAGCCCATATCTGCATATGCCAGGTACTGCAATGGTTGGCTATATAAGGTTCCTGATGGTCGTTGCTCTGTAGTATCTCTCTGGAAATAGTTTGTTATGGTTCCACTGGTGCTAATGTGAATGCTTCTAATAACTTTTTCTAGCGTGATGTTAAACAGGATACATGATAGTGAGTCTCCTTGTCTGAGGCCCCGATTAACTATGAACTCCCTAGAATATTCTCCCTGAATCTTGATTCTGCTTTTGGAGTTGGCCATTGTCATGTGTATGAGCCGAGTAAGCTTGTTAGGGACTCCAAGTTCTTGTAAAGCATTGTATAAGTAATTCCTGTTTACACTATCGTATGCTGTTTTGTAATCCACATATAGTTGGTGTATGTGGATGTTATATTCGTAGCATTTCTCCAGGAGACATCAGATAGTAAAAATATGATCCGTGGTTGACCTATTCTGCCGGAATCCACATTGATAGTCCCCTAGGATCTGTTCACTGTACTTTTCCAATTTTCTCGCTATAAGTTTTGTGAGGATTTTGTACATTACATTAAGAAGGGAGATACCTCTATAGTTTGAGCATATCAACTTAGATCCCTTTTTGTGGATTGGGATTATGAGTGCCGTGTCCCATTCAGTTGGCATTTCTTCCTCCTGCCAGATTCTGGTTATAAGTTTGTGTATTTGCCTATGCAGTTCGCTACCACCTAGCTTTATGAGTTCTGCAGGGATAAGGTCTATTCCTGGGGCTTTGTTATTTTTCATGGTGGAGATCACATCTTTTATTTCATTTAAAGTTGGTTGGTTGACCAGTGGGTCCGGTCCTCCTTGTGGCGGGGCGTAATCCTCATTGGTTCCTCCACCTGAGCGATTCAGTAAGCCTTCAAAGTGTTGTGCCCATCTCTCTAGTACTCGACTGCTCTCTGTGATCAATTCTCCATACGTGCTTTCACACATGTGTGATCTTGCTTGAAAGCCATTCTTTTCCTGCTTTATCTTCAGGTACATTCCCCTCACATCTCTTTCTTTTGCCAACTCTTCTATCTCTACTATTTTTTTATTTTTCCCAAACACGTTTTTCTTTCTGCAAATTTTGCTGGCCACCCTTCTTGCTTCATTATATAATTGTCGTGTTCTTCTTGTTTCCCTTTGCAGCATCATTAGCCGAGCTTTGTTTCTTTGTTCTATAAGTTCTTTGCATTCTGCGTCATACCATCCTGTTCTTTTCACTGCTGGTTTAAATCCAATCGTTTCCTCTGTTACACTTGTGACTATTTGCTTCATCTTTTCCCATTGCTGGTTTATATCAACGTTGCTGGCTGATTCTCTTTTGGATAATTCTAGTTGAGTTTCAATCTTCTGTTGATATTCCTCAGTAATTTTTGGGTCCCTACTCAGTTTCTGACTATTGTACTGTTTTTCTCTTTTATCTTGTTTATTGTGGATGTTGCAAATTCTTTGCTTATATTTGATTCTAACAAGCATGTGGTCTGAGTCTATGTCTGCCCCTCTACAACTTTTCACATCTATCTGATATGTCCGAGCCATGCCTCGATCTCTGAGAAAACAACAACTTTAACCTGGAAGTAAAATAATACATTAATTAGTAGAAGACAGAAACTTTATTATATTAGAGTGCAAGCTTGCATTAATATGAAGACGATATCCTATGAACACTTTTAACCTGAAAGTCACCATCATAAGTACAAAAAAAATTAATCACACACTTGGTGTAATCATTGCTTTACACCAGCCATGTTTACATGGGTGTTTTGACAAAAAATTCCTGGTTCTCTAAGGGAAAGTTGAATAGCTTTGTTTATTTAATCTATTAAATAAGTCCAACCACTATTCGAATTAGTGAGTATTCACGCTCTTTAAATTCAAGCTCTTTAGTATTTAGGGAGGTGGTGTTAAATGAACAAAAGAAAACCTTCAAAATGGTTAAGTCAAGCTCAGTGCAAGACTTTAACTACAACTGCATTAGAGTAGAGAATCTTTAAAAAATTTAATAAGATTTTTTTGTCACAGATCAATGGTAATATAATTCTAACCTGCAAGATGTAACTCTTGATTATTACTACTATGATTTTAACAAAAAAAATGTATGCCCCGTAGCTACAGATGAATCTAAATTTAAGAAGCAATAAATCTAAATAGCAAAAATGCACTCAATATATCGGAAGGAAATTTCGATTTTTTAGGGATTTTTATCAAATTTTAACTAAATTAGGAATGTGCAAGACTATACCCCAACCTAATCAGTGAAACTAACCATTCCGATACCGTCTTTTGATATTTTTTACATGCACTAGCTGGATTTATCTTTATATCAAGTGCATTCAAAGGATCGAGATACTAATATTTATTATTGGAAGGGGGTTAGGATGATGCTAGGTGTTAAGTGAAAATGTAAAGATAGGTGTTTATTGACTAGGACAGAGGTTCCCAAACTGTGTCCTGCTGCAACCTGAAGTGTTAAAAAATTAATGGACTAAATGCAAGCCATTTATAATTAAGTTGGTATGTTTCACTAGTTCTCCAACCTACTTGGTACTCTGTGTACTTATTAAGTAGCGGTTGGTTTTGTGGAGCGTTTATGCTGTATCATCTGTTTTGACAGATTCAAGTTAAGTTATTGAGGTATTTCTTCTTGTATAAGTATAACGTTTAAAAAATGGATTAGATTGTTTGAAAAGTGCTATTTTACAGTGCACACAGAATGTGGCATAGAGCAAAATTGAAAAGACGTGGGTGCAGCAACGGTGCTGAGACTCCAAAACACTAGGATATTTGAAATTCATGTACTAGTAGCATTGATAGAATCAACTTTGGTGGTTGATACAAACTAAAATAAGTACTAGTCATGTGCTTGAGGTAAGTACAAGTTTTTTATGATCGTTCTTTAATAATATCTTAAGTAATTCTTGGACTATTGTGGCAGAAAATGTGTTTTCTCTTTGAGAATACCAAGGATTGTGTAATAATTCTCTTGTGAAATATTGTGATATGTGATTAAATATAGGATATGGTAAAAGTAGAGTTCAGGTGGATATATTATTTTTGCTTGAATTTCTTACTTTCACGTGTAAACTATGTTAATTCTTTATAAAAAGTATTTTAAAAGTAAAATACCATCTTTTGATTGGAATACAACAACAATGAAATAAAAAAAAAATATGGTTTCATGAATCTTTTGTCTTTTACAGAGCCATTGTGGTAAATCAAGGATAACTCTTCTGTCTTTAAAGATACATTATAAAAGTTGCCCAATTGGATGAATCTTGGTTAAATAAATGTTGTATTCAACAAAACAACACCACTATATTTTTAAAAAATTATAATAATTTATCTCTAAAATAACTTATGTAAACCTTTAGTTTTTCCCGTTTTCTGTTAGCATCCCGTTGTCCGAAAGGATCATGATGGATTCCGATCCCGCCGGGTAGAATCCCGGTCTTAGTGGGATCCCAGTAAGATCCCATTTTTGGTGGTATCCCAATCCAATGGGATCGCATTTCCGGTGAGAACCAGATCCCATTTCAGGTGAGATGCCATTTCCGGTGAGATCCAGGTCACGGTAGTTATAAGGAACTCTCATAATTGGGCATACGTAGCCAGTTTACAAGCCACATAGCAATTGTTACGAGCGCCTTATGAGAAATTCCATAGTTGTATTAACGTTATTTGTTGCCTCACAAAGTTCATGTATAAATCAAATGCCGCACCATTTAAAATTTCCGTTGAATCAACAATTTCAATTATTGTCTCTTGGTCGTCCTACCATTTTGAACAAAATGATCCCATTACCAGCAATACCTCAAAACGAGTCCGTCTTATTCTATATAATCACTAGCACTCACCCTCATTTTACTAAGCGCAAATCAGTCACCATTAATAAGCGCATTTGCATAAGAAAAAAGGGGAGGGATGCTCAAATTAGAGCTGACCAATCATGCAGCCATCAGTATGAGATGATTATCAATAAATGATCAGATTTCCCCCTTTCCTGCAACATCCACAAATATTTTTGTTTTAAAGTGGACACGTGATCACACATTGGCACATATTCATGGAGACCCCACCTCCCGTTTTTTCAGCTTCACTCCAGGACAATGATGTCCCTGCTGCCTTAGTCGGTAATCCACTTCTAATCCCCACCCCCACCAAGACTTCAATGGACAACCCGTATTCTCGAGTGCTCTGAGAGGAAAAAAAAAAGAAAGTGGGGATGGAGAAGGGGGCGCTTGTGCGTTTTGTGAACATGCCTACAGTTTGAAAAATTTTGTTTAGCATACTAACTTATAGGTGGTTAAAAATCCGTCAATAGGGTGAAAAAAAAAAAAAATGGGGCTATGTAACTTTGGTTGGGGGAAGTTTAAAGACTCTTTAAAAATCAAATAAAAAGAAAAAGGCGATTTAAAATTCAGTAATATAGTTGACTACAACTGCCTAGATACTTCGCCGAAGCAAGGGACACTCCTAGTTGGTACTCCAACTAAAATTTTCAAATGCATCTGACACAGACATAGACCATATCATAGGAAAGAGCTGGCTTTAAGCTTTCCAATGACACCAAGGTAATCTTTCTATCACTTATAGGAGAAAAGTTATGAATTTTTTAGTGATTTATTTTTCCCCACTATTCGGCTTTGCATTTAATTTTTAAAACTGTGATGGCATTATTACTCTTTTTGTACTATTTTGCTTGTATCTTTTTGGCTATTAAAGTTAAAGCTCTCAAATTTGGAGGAGACATTTACAATACAATGTTTAACAGAATAAATTGTGAATTAACTTATTATATTTAATTAAATATGACTTTATGAGCATTTGGCGTGGATAACAACAATTGTCGAAAAATTTATTTGTTAAAAAAAATGACATAATTACAAAACCATTAAAGCTATTGCTATAAAATTTTCAATACAAACAGATAATGTCCATCTAAAAGTAAGGTAAATTTAAAATAAATGTAATGCAGATCAGAAAAAAGTAGGCATTAGAAAAAATATTTCATGAAAGTGACAGCTGCCGGCCGAGACCTTTTTACATTAAGATAGATAACTTTTAAACTAATAATGCTAATGAGCCTAATGCAATGAAATTTTCAGCAATATGGATAATGACAATCAAGGTTAGGTCTTCAAAAAGGTTAATAAAGAGCAGTGGACTGGGTGGAAGATAAATAGGGATGGATAACATTAACAAATAGACTGAAAAAAAAGACTGTTTTCAATTAAATTACGCAAATTAAAGAAATGTCCCTAGTATTAAAATTTATTTATTTCATTAATTTAATTCTAGTATTAATAGAGGTCTATTAACACATCCTTATAACTAGTTATCTTAGTTTATCTAATAATAATAATAGAATAATAGAGAATAAATACTGCAGAAAAAAAAAAAGGAATTCTTATTACTATTATTGGCAAATTGATAAATTTCTTATTTACAAAGAATAATTGTACAAACAATTTAAAAACAAATTTTTATTTTTTGTATACATTTATATTGTTTAATTATATTAGAATAAAAAACATTTGTTTAATCAGATGTTTCAACGATTTAGAAATGTTTTATTTAAATTTAAACCTTTATTTCCAAACAATTTCACATCCCTCCGGTCAATAAAATAATGTAAAAAAAGATGGCCGCCGTTTTTTCATAACATGTGGATTTTTTTTTGTTCGCTCGGTATCATAAATTCTAGCAACAGCCAGTAATTTTAACAATAAATGCTTTCAATGTTACTGCGATCAAGCTAGCTCGTCTTAAAGTTTAATTCTCGCATCCTTCATGCAAAAAAAAAAAAAAACGAGTTTAAAATTAGCGGCAGTTTGCGCTCCAATTGTTCGTCTGAGACAGGTCAGAAAGATGCAGTATTTATACCATTAAATAACTTCCATTTACTGCTCTTTTTTAACATCTCTCCCAAATCTCTGCCCAATTTTTATTTTAGTCACTTTCATATTTTCCCGTATGTCTCAATTAACAGAGTTATCCCAAAATAATTCATGAAAAAAATCATAACTTTCTTTAGAATTGACCTATACAAATATAAATTTGGTATCAATGAATTGTATTTTCAGGCCCTATCTAACCAACTAGCTCTTAAAACTATAACTTCATTTTGAAAATTTTGCCCAAGTACCTAACCATTGTGACCGGAATTCTTCAGTGAATAGAGTTTAAGACTGAAACTGATTTATTTTTTGAAAATGATGCATAGGAACGACAAAGCCTGACATATACCGAAACCCGCCCTTCACTGCTGGTCACAGAAATGTACCGCGCAAAGCCGGCGTTTTTTTTTGCCTGCGACGTCCGGTGTTGGCGTACCTACTCCTAGTAAATTTGAATCGGAAATGGGCGTCGGCGCAGTAGGATCAGAGTTTTTAATTTTTCATGTGCATATAATTTGAATGAATAAATGAGTCCTTTTGGCCTATAATTAATTTAGGTTTGACTCTGCCCATTAACATTAGGAGAAATGTTGATCTACATTCCAACTGAGTTAATTTCTTTATCTCAACTTTAAGTGAGGAAAATCGTATGTCAATATAAGGTATCTTCGCATTAAAAAATTCGGTCTAAATATTGAAAGTAGGTCTTTCATATTAAAAGTAGGCTTGCATAATTTGTTGAAGTACACGTGTGCAAAATTTCATTGAGATAGCTGAGCTATTAGCTCATGAAACATTTTCATAATGCTCAACGTTGACCTCATTATGCAAAGGTCGCACAGTCCATTTTGGATTAGTGATTCTGCCCCCTTTTAAACTTAGCTTAGGAAATATTCATTTGGGGTCATCACTTTCAACTTCACTTACTTGGTTCATGCGGTCCATGTTTTAAAAAGGACAAATTAAATCGTACTTTAAAAATTCATAACTTTAAAACTACAACAGCTAAAAATATGATTTTGGTGTTATCATTCTTTAAAAAATTAGCTTTATTCAACTATGCCATTGGTTTATTTTCACAAAAAGTTTTAATTTTCTAATCAAAGTACCTATAACTGCCTAAAATTTAACGAAGTGGATGCGTACACCGCGGCGGTGTACCTAGCGAAACCATCGGCTTTGGCCTGCGTAAACCGCGGCGGTGTATCTAGCGAAATCGTGGGCTTTGGCCTGGGTACACCGCGGCAAAAATGTACCATTGGTCTTCTTTTAAGATATACTTGTAGTTGCAGATCTTGTGTGGTCAAGTGGTAGAGTGGACGCTTGGCGTTAATATATTTCGAGATCAATTCCCAGTAGGGGATCGAGTTTTTGTTCCTCCTATTTTAGTTTTAAAATATTTTGTAGCAAATTAAACAATTTAAACATATTTTTAAATATTGTATTAAATTATATATATATATATATAT
>CAXITT010000379.1:88301-118840 GCA_964033795.1 Lymnaea stagnalis | reverse complement strand
GACGTCTTTAATGGATGGCCCCTATCATAAAAATGGTGGACGTCTTTAATGGATGGCCTCGATCAAAAATTGGTGGACGTCTTTAATGGATGGCCCCAATCATAAAATGGTTGGTCGTCTTTAATGGATGGCCCCTATCATAAAAATGGCGAACGTCTTTAATGGATGGCCCCTATCATAAAATTGGTGGGCGTCTTTAATGGATGGCCCTATCATAAAATTGGTGGACATTTTAATGGATGGCCCCTATCATAAAATTGTTGGACGTCTTTAATGGATGGCCCCTATTATAAAATTGGTGGACATCTTTTATGGATGGCCCCTATCATAAAATTGGTGGACGTCTTTAATGGATTGCCCCTATCATAAAATTGGTGGACGTCTTTAATGGATGGCCCCTATCATAAAAATGGTGGACGTCTTTAATGGATGGCCCCTATCATAAAATTGGTGGACGTCTTTAAGGGATGGCCCCTATAATAAAATTGGTGGACGTCTTTAATGGATGGCCCCTATCATAAAAATGGTCAACGTCTTTAATGGATGGCCCCTATCATAAAATTGGTGGGCGTCTTTAATGGATGGCCCTATCATAAAATTGGTGGACATTTTAATGGATGGCCCCTATCATAAAATTGGTGGACGTCTTTAATGGATGGCTCCTATCATAAAATTGATGGGCGTCTTTAATGGATGGCCCCTATCATCAAATTGGTGGACGTCTTTAATGGATGGCCCCTATCATAAAAATGGTGGACGTCTTTAATGGATGGCCCCTATCATAAAATTGGGGGGCGTCTTTAATGTATGGCCCCTATCATAGAATTGGTGGACGTCTTTTATGGATGGCCCCTATCATAAAATTGGTGGACGTCTTTAATGGATGGCCCCTATCATAAAATTGGTGGACATGTTTTATGGATGGCCCCTATCATAAAATTGGTGGACGCCTTTAATGGATGGCCCCTATCATAAAATTGTAGGACGTCTTTAATGGATGGCCCCTAGCATAAAATTGGTGGACGTCTTTAATGGATGGCGCCTATCATCAAATTGGTGGACGTCTTTAATGGATGGCCCCTATCATAAAATTGGTGGACGTCTTTAATGGATGGCCCCTATCATAAAATTGGTGGACGTCTTTAATGGATGGCTCCTATCATAAAATTGATGGGTGTCTTTAATGAATGGCCCCTATCATAAAATTGGTGGATTTCTTTAATGAATGGCCCCTATCATAAAATTGTCGGACGTCTTTAATGGATGGCCCCTATCATAAAATTGGTGGACGTCTTTAATGGATGGCCCCTATCATCAAATTGGTGGACGTCTTTAATGGATGGCCCCTATCATAAAATTGGTGGGCGTCTTTAATGGATGGCCCCTATCATAAAATTGGTGGACGTCTTTAATGGATGGCCCCTATCATAAAATTGGTGGACGTCTTTAATGGATGGCCCCTATCATCAAATTGGTGGACGTCTTTAATGGATGGCCCCTATCATAAAATTGGTGGACGTCTTTAATGGATGGCCCCTATCATCAAATTGGTGGACCTCTTTAATGGATTGCCCCTATCATAAAATTGGTGGGCGTCTTTAATGGATGGCCTCTATCATAAAATTGGTAGACGTCTTTAATGGATGGCCCCTATCATAAAATTGGTGGACGTCTTTAATTGATGGCCCCTATCATAAAATTGGTGTATGTCTTTAATGGATGGCCCCTATCATAAAATTGGTGGACGTCTTTAATGGATGGCCCCTATTATAAAATTCGTGGATGTCTTTTATGGATGGCCCCTATCATAAAATTGGTGGGCGTCTTTTATGGATGGCCCCTATCATAAAATTGGTGGACTTCTTTAATGGATGGCCCCTATCATAAAATTGGTGGACGTCTTTAATGGATGGTCGTTATCATAAAAACTTGTTTTTTTGTTTTGTTTTACAATGATAGACTTCTATTTTCTGAGTTTTCTATTACTAGCTTTCTTGATTAGTCAACTTAATCAGTGTTTTGTGTCAAACGATGAATTTCCACTCCACCAGGTACTACTGAAATTTAGTAGGCTTCCAATTGTTGCACTGTAGAATGAGTTAATAACTTGTTTGTTTACACCGAAATTGTACAATTTGTTTAAAGAAAGAAAAGTCTTTCGATGTCGTTTTTATACAAAAGTTGTCTGTTTTCCTGCCATGTCAACTTATTTTCCTGCCATGTCAACTTATTTTCCTGCCATGTCAACTTATTTTCCTGCCATGTCAACTTATTTTCCTGCCATGTCAACTTATTTTCCTGCCATGTCAACTTATTTTCCTGCCATGTCAACTTATTTTCCTGCCATGTCAACTTATTTTTTTTTTTTTTTTTTTTTTTTTTTTTGTTCTTCATTAAATATTTTTCTCAGAATAAAATTCTAAATAATATTTTATAAATGAAGTTGTTTGTGCAAGTGAATTTTTTTCCTCTTTCATCAACCATTCTTGATTTTTTTCTTAGTTAAAAAAACTTAAAAAAAAAAATGATAAAAAATATTTACACTCCAATAATTTCACGGTGTCCGGTATTCGGAGACAATAAATTTAATGCAACATTGTGAACATGAAGTTGAAGCGTCATCTACGACAAAGCACACACTTGAAAAACAGGCACATTTACCTTTACGATTTCCCGTATAAGTCGTTCACCTGACTCTAGACATGTAACAAGGCAAAATATTATCATCCGTCCAAAATGCTCCGTTCACACGATCACATTTTCGATCATGCCTTTGATGCGATTTTTGTATGAAGCCTTGTCACAACTTTCAAATTACTCTTTGTACAAATTCCCATTTTGCCCCCCCCCCCCCCCATTTTTCCTCGTTTCAAAAGGAAACAATGAACAGAATAAACGTCCATATAAAAATTTGATCGTGTGAGCTGAGCATTATGTTTACTTCTATAAAAATATGGACAGACGGACGCACAGGCAGCCAGTCCTTCGGAGTCAGTAACATAAATAACAACGAGATCGGTGGATTAATCAAACTTTTATTGTCTATCGTTTTCAGCATTTTTCAGCCCACATGTCTCTAGCTTCCGTGTACCGGTATCTAGAGCAAACAAAGTGGTAGGACAGCACAGCTTACTTAAGTCAGCCAACATTTTAATACAAGCCGTGCTCGGAATTTTCTTCTTTTTTTTTTTTTTTTTTAAATCCAAAAATTTGCCATAACAAATGAAAATGTTTTGTTTTTTTAAAATTATATCAAGGGTTCACGATCAATGTAGGGATCATTCTGATATGAGTTTAAAACAAACACTCTTAAGAGATAAAGAAGATAATTATGACTACTTAGATGTCAGTTCTTGACGTGATGTCTTGTATACAGACATGGATGTCCTAGTGTTCAGTTACACGTTACTTCCAGTTGAACATCTTCTCTGGTCGACACGCCTACCCCATTTTCAGCCTGGCACTGGTACACTCCGCCATCACTTTCTCTGACGTCGAATATGTACAGTCTCCTGTTGTTGAACGACAACTTGTATTTCTGGAATCCCCAGCCCCCAGTCTGCACCACGGGTGAACCGTTCGGTAGGAACCAACTGTTTGACAGACATACCAACTTTAGGATGGCTGGAAACAAAAAAAAAAATAAAAAAAAATCCTTTCAATCGTTAAAAAACAATTGATAAAAGTTTAGGTCTTAGTTTACGTCTTAGTGTTACATGACTTGTACAAGATGAAATGATGATTGTAATAAGAACTTTAACGATAAAATTATTTAAAAAATCAATGACATCAACAATATGTTGTGTGTAATTTTTCCGATGAAAATTTCAAGAGATGGTGTTTGAATTAAAGTTAAAGTAATTTAACTCTAAAATCAGGAAGATTTACTACTAGAATCCCTTCTCGGGTAACGACTTGGCGAGAACAAACCATGATATTGAAATAAAGGGGTTTACTTATGCAACAATAATATTGAATCAATTTAACGATCACTTTCTGCACTGATGTCTGAGATTTACGATTGGAGAATCCCAATTTTTAGCTACACACCTTCCATCCATGATACGTCACTGCACAATTTTTATTTCACGCCTACGAACTATATTTATATTCTGATGTCCCCGGGTAGATGGGACTCGTTAACCTTGGACGGCAACTCATCAAAGAGAAGGAAACTCTGAAATCAAACCCGGAGATGGAGTCCCGAAAGGCGGATAACATTGATACAATGAAACATTCCGACAACTCCTCGACGTCACTGGTGCCAAGCTGTATCATCCAATGATGTTCCCTTGGGTTACCCAGCGGCGTGGAGAGAGGCGATTTGCTGTTGGGAACCAGCTTATAATCCTTCAAGTATAATAATCCCAGGCTATGTGGATTTCGTCCTACGAAGCCCACTCCATCGTCACATTGTGACGGACGGATGCCAGCAAAAAAAATATATAAAAAAATGTCCCAACCCTTTTTAAACCAAATATTTATGACATAATATTTAAATTGAGACGATTTCATTTTCCAACAAGAAAATATTACGCACCAAACGCAGACGCATTATATCAAACAAAGTAAAGACTCTATTACTAACAAACTATTACTACGCCATCACTGCTGCTCCTGCTAAAACATTACAGCAATAACAACGCCATTTCCATACCCAAATTTATGTCACAAAATACAAAACACATAGGAAAAGCCACGAGAATAATCTCAGTACCAAATACTCCGAAAAGGAAGAAGCAAGCTGGTTAGGCTGCAGCCAGAAATGGAAGCAGCCACACCAGAACCGGAATATATATATATATAGATTAGATCTTCATTTCTGAGATTTATGATGATTTCCTTAATAAATATATTTCTGTTGTGTTTCTGTACAGCATTTATGAATCATAATTCTACGCATTGATGCATTGCTCTCAAGAACAAAACCTGCTGAACAAAAACACGATGTTCTTATAATAGTAGCATGACTTACTAGCCAGAGAAGACACATTCCAGTTTAGCAGTCTTGTACAAGGGAGCTGTCGCATGCTCGCTCTTGTGTTTCAGAATTGGTTTGGACTGGGACGCAACTGCAAGAGAGATAATATCAAATGTTTTAACGAGTAAACTACACCTGCAATGTACTTTGCCTGTCAATTTACTTACAAATACAACACGCACATTTATAGCCGGACGTACCTGGCACTTTTTTCACAGTTAGGTAATTGTCATTTCCATAGTACCCGAGTTTTAACTTCCACATGTCTGTTACACCGCAATAAAATTTTGCAGGCTTTCCGCCAAATCTTTCATCTTCACTTAGAACCGGTGTGATGTGGAGATTTCCTGAAACGCAGTCATTTTACTGTTTATTTAAAACGTATGATTATTTGTTGCCTGGCCCATAGCAACTTGATCAAGTAAGGAGAGATAATTAACACCGGTTTTATTGAAAAATAATGACCTTTCTATGAAGGTTATGTTGTATGACATTTTTTATGACATTTTTTAACACATAAATACCATTATGTCCACCTTTTAGTTCTCATGTGTAATAATCTACAATTCTTTGAAAGTAAAATAACAAGTCTTTCTGCATAAATTTGGAACGCATACTAAGAGAAGGAAACCACTAAAACAGCGTTGTCTTGTCAGAACATGGAATAGTGTCCCTCTTAAAACGATTTACATATTTCAACGACATCAAGGGAGTTATTTAAAAAAACAAAAAAACAACGTAATTAAATTTTGGGTGTTAGAGATTAATGAGTTTTGATTTTCTTTAAATCGAAAAATTGGGTAAGTACAAAATCTGTGTCGCACTTTTACAAAATAAATTATTTATAATAATCATAAAAATGGAATAGAAAATTAAATGAACATGTAATTTATTTCCCCTTTCGCCAACTAAAATATTATCTATACAACTAGCGAGAACCCGGCATGCGTTGCAATGTCACTCAAAGAAAAAAGTGTTATAATTAGGTTTTTGAAGTAATTTTCAAATAGAATTTTTTTTGTTCCGTCTGGTGCGTACAAAAATAAATTAGAAGCTTTTCGACGCGAGAGCAGGCAACAGACAGCTGTCAATGTGAGCAGGCCACATACAGCTGTCAACGAGAGCAGGCCCCATACAGCTGTCAACGAGAGCAGGCCCCATACAGCTGTCAATGAGAGCAGGCCACATACAGCTGTCAACGAGAGCAGGCCCCATACAGCTGTCAACGAGAGCAGGCCCCATACAGCTGTCAACGTGAGCAGGCCCCATACAGCTGTCAACGTGAGCAGGCCACATACAGCTGTCAACGGGAGAAGCATGGATTTTCACAATTTAGTCCACACACTTATAGCGATTGATCCACCCTTTATATATAAAAAAATAAGGACCCCCGGCCCCAAACGCAAAACTGTAAAATGGTTTTTAATTCAGAAATTTAATTATTATGTCACACAAACGGAAATCCCGCTTGAATTTTATTCAATTTTATCCACCCATGCAATAGCTCTGTTTAAAATTATATGTGTATAGCTCCTATAAGAACAAAATAATTTGCAGCTTGCGCACAACAATTTACCAAAATTTGATCGCAATCGGATGAATGGCATAGGAAAGCGTACGGAAATTATATCTAGCTCATGACACTGTCATTGACAGTATGACAGAAAATATAAGAATTTAGGGCCTTGGGCCCCAAGCGGAATATTGTAAAATGTGTGTAGTAATACAGGCAAATTTACTGTCGTATGCACAACTCACAAAGATTTATCGCAATCGTATGAATGGTATTGGAGCGCATTCAGGACATATATACATACATTAAATTTTATATACGTATAAACATAGTTTTACCGAAAAAAGATACCTTTTGCGCAGCTATTCAAGGAAGCAATCTGTCTATCCATCGATCCATCGATCAAACGATCCATCCATCCACCCACCCACCCTCCCATCCATCAATCCATCCATCCAATCATATCCCATCCATCCATCCATACTATCCATCCATACTATCCATCCATACTATCCATCCATACTATCCATCCATACTATCCATCCATACTATCCATCCATACTATCCATCCATCCACCCATCCATCCATCCACCCATCCTTCCTTTCTTCCTTCCTTCCTATACTATCCTATCCTATTCTATCCTATCCTATTCTATTCTATCCTATCCTATTCTATCCTATCCTATCCTATTCATCCATCCATCCATCCATCCATCCATCCATCCATCCATCCATCCATCCATCCATCCATCCATCCACCCACCCACCCATCCATCCATCCATCCATCCATCCATCCATCCATCCATCCATCCATCTATCTTTCATCTACGTCTATCTATATCTATCTATCATCTACGAAAGTCTTAACCTATTTCTATTTTGAAAATTAAATTTTCATTGAAAATGACTGGATTTTGACATTGGTTGGTATAATTGTGTAAATGTAATAACGTTTTGTTAATGGGTAAAATGAGAATGCAACATCTCTTTCTTAATTGATAATGGATTTAAAGAAATGGTCACCCACGTTAAAATTGTACACACCCTATTTCCTAACCCCCACATATAAATGCCTAGGAAGGTTGATTATGTGTCACTTTCATTCTAAGGCGCATCGTTTGCTGCCATGAGCAAATGAAACTATTGTAGTGCTTCTTCACCGCTCCCCGCCCCCCCCCCAAAATAAACAAAAAAAAACCAACCAACCAAACAAACAAACAAATCCCCCACATATAAATGCCTAGGAAGGTTGATTATGTGTCACTTTCATTCTAAGGCGCATCGTTTGCTGCCATGAGCAAATGAAACTATTGTAGTGCTTCTTCACCGCCCCCCGCCCCCCCCCCAAAATAAACAAAAAAAAACCAACCAACCAAACAAACAAACAAACAAACAAACAAAACAAACAACAACCCCCCCCCTACAAAAAACCTTGAGTTTCAAAAAAATTAATAAAATCATACACGGTATTGTAACCCCTTTTCTTATACGCAAAAACAAATTTTTGCATTTCACATACTTTGTTCTTATTTTGATGAAAGATAAGTGCATTAGTGAATGCTATTTGGATATGTAGTTTGGCTGCACTGATTGCATTAAACGGTATTTTCGTATTAAAAGTATATTTAGCGGGTAAAATTTTAACTACTTTATAAATTTCATATAAGTATATTTTTTTGGAAGAATAAAAGTAAAAACTTATTAAATGTTAAAAATACAAAACTAAAGTTGTATTTAATTTTAGAAAATTTTTGCAATTTAAAAAGTATGTATTAAGTTTACTTTCAAGAAGGGGAAAATACATTATCAGTTTTGTCACACATGGTTATAAAATATATTTAAAAATACTTAGAGCTGTGGCCAAAATAGGGAAATCGCGTTATGGCGTCATTTGTGTAATTATTGAGATCAAATTAATTTTATTTTTATTTCGCAATATTAAAAACGCACTAAAATACGCACTATGAATAACAGATGTTTGGGTTTTCCCGATAAATGTGATTGAGGTGCAATTCTTAGACCATAACAGTTTGATTAATATATTTTTTTTCCCATATTTTTACATTCGGATAAAATGCTTAAAATAGTTCATTAGTTGTTAGTTTAAAGATATTTGTAATTTATAATAATAATAATAATAATAATAATGATAATAATAATTATAATTAAACTTTTTTCTAAAATAAGAACGGATATAAAATATTTTTATGCGCAGGTCAATTGATTCGATTTCCGTCAAATAATAGAACATAACTATGATTGTTTTTAAGAATCCTAACGTACCAAAATAGTTTGTGTCTTTTAGCGTTATGTCAGTGTAGCCCATTCTTATATAATATATTATTTGTTTAATTTCGAAGAGGCTCGGCGCTGAGCTGGAGCTAAAAAAAAATTGTCCGGAGTGGACCTGGAGCGGAGCTGGATCTAAACAAAAAAATGTCCAGAGTGGACCTGGAGCGGAGCTGGATCTCAACAAAAAAATGTTCAGAGTGGACCTGGAGCGGAGCTGGATCTAAACAAAAAAATATGTTCAGAGTGGACCTGGAGCGGAGCTGGATCTAAACAAAAAATGTTCAGAGTGGACCTGGAGCTGAGCTTGGCGAAATAAAGCTTGCCTCGCTCTTCTGGTGTAAAACAAGGTGTTATTGTTTTACTGGTCATGGTACACCATAGCGTTCAAATAACAAAGCCAATCTTTCTTATCCTACCTACCACACGTGAAGAGCCTTCTAGATAGATAGATACCTGTTAGATCAGTATACATTCTTTCACTTTCGTGAGGTATCTGAACGATGAAGTTTCTGTACCAATTATAGTCGAAAGTATCGCCAATGATGACACCCTTGTCGCTGCAGTCCAAGCGTACGTAGTCGTACTCCCGAACTGTGTGGTCCTCTTTTCCTTTTCGTATGAATTTTGTAAGTCCTGACATGAAATATTTTAATAAAAAATCCGTCATTTTGGGATGACTGCAAAATCTGAATAGATAATTTTGGGATTGCACACAAAACATAGGTAATCAAATACTAAAAATATCAGTTTTATATCAGGGAGTAGCATACAGTCATAGGTAAATGGTAAGAAAACCTTTAAATTGATGGTAATTTATTCTTTAATCAAATAAAGCATTTTAAAAAATGTCTTTATTTTTCTATAATTATGATTTTTTTTGTTCAGCATTGGTATTTTAACAAATCTTTCACAGTCAACTCATGACATTTGAGTTAAATTACGTATGCAACATTTTTTAAAGACGCATATAATTTGGCTATAAGTGTTAAAAAATATAGATGGGCTGAATGTTTATTTTAAAAAAATAATTTAGTAGAAAATGTCTCGTTTGATGTTTGTTTATTACTAAATAAAAATAGTTTACACATGAATGTGTATTTGAATGCAATGGACGTCATTAGGAACACACTAAATCTTAAATTGAGTCATGTTAAAAAAAAATATACTGTTACATATTTTTGCATCTATCGGTGACCTCTACCAAGACTGAAGTTTTTAATCTCACTAAAGCTACATATACAAAATAAAGAAAAAATAACAAGTAATAATGTTATAACGATAAACAATTTGCAGGAATTTATTCTTTTAATATTACAGACCATTTCAAAAACCCTAGGGCATCCTTCACTTCGATGATGGCCCGCATACAGGCACCGGACCGCGAGCCATTGGTTGCAGGTCCGCATTAACATGAATAATTACAGTGTTTAAAATGTATGCTTATTTATTATTTATTTATTTATGGAGATTATATGCTTAAATTGATCGTGGGCCCTTAAGATATAGAAGAAGAAGAAGAATATATCTTCTACTGGTATTGTGGACAGGTCAACCACGCTTAAAAGTTAGGGGAAAAAAACATTAGCCCAGAGTCAACATTCGATTGTCAAGACTGGGTTCTACATTCGATGGACTAGACTAGAGTCTATATTCGATTGACATGGGTAGGGTCTACATTCGATGGACTACACCAGAACCTAAATTCGATGGACTAGACTAGGGTCTACATTTGATGGACTAGACCAGGGTCTACATTCGATGACAGCTAAAAAATCGTTGCGAAATTACGACTGACCCCGAAAACTAACATACAAATCTAATCACTTGGTTTCATTGTCTTTAGAATATAAAGAAATTGGCGTGACACTGGTGAGTTCACAGTCCGTTGAAGCTGACCCATCTGATTAAGTGACCAAACATTGCTCACAAAGCCCTTGCAGGAATTTCCCGCATTTAGATG
Source organism: Lymnaea stagnalis (assembly GCA_964033795.1). Lineage (NCBI taxonomy): Eukaryota > Metazoa > Mollusca > Gastropoda > Lymnaeidae > Lymnaea > Lymnaea stagnalis. The sequence goes on along the minus strand of CAXITT010000379.1, from coordinate 108,092 downwards.
CAAAATAAAAAAAAAATAAAAAAAAAAATAACTTCTTAGTCGCACCTTTACCACTTAACAGAGCTTCGTATCCACTAACTTTAATGCAAATTTTGTGCTTGCTAGTCAAAGGCGGCACTCTAGCTATAAAGAGGAGACGGGAACACGTTTATTCGATTGATTTCGAGGCAATCAAGCAAGTTTACTGAACCCGTGGGGTACAAAGCTCGGGGCAATCACATGTAAATCCGGGTACCTTCGCTAACAGTCACACATTCATACATTTTGAAGCAAGTTTGCTGAGCCCTTGGGGTACAAAATGCTGATGGGCAAAAACAACAACAACACAACTTCGTTGTACTTGTACAAGAAATCATTGAAGGCACGGCAACAGCACCACGCTGTAGTTTTAAAATAATTTCTTTCCGAAATTTCAATAAAACTGATGCCTTTTAAAAATAATTATTTATACACTATTTTATTTGCACGATTAGATTAAAATTCACAATAACATTTTTTCCAAAGTACCGGTATTCAAACTACGACTCTATTTATTATCATGTGCATTTGGCTTGTGTGCGTTGCTTTGGGTGGAGGGGGGCGTACAGAATTGGTTTAATGGATTAGACAAAATTAGGCGCATGCTAATTCTTAAAGAACATACGAGGTTGGCGTAGCCTGATGGTTCGTAAGAGTGTCTTAGTATCCAAGCCTTTAGAGTGAGGACTCAGTCCATAACACTTGTACAGGCCCTCATCTGACTCAGAAAAGTTTAAGAATTGCACAGTAGGTCCACGAGATTTAACAGTAGAGCTTTCAATAACAGGTTTGTCCTCCTTGGTCCACGTGTACCTGGAAGATTGTTTTCCTTGAGTTGGCTACATGGTTATGCGCTACTACATTCAATGTTAATTTAAACATCTACATATACATTATACATCGCTGTTGTTGTCAAGTGAAATTATCTACTACACTTTTGGTGTACATATTCTGGCTGGAGCTTGAGCTGAAGCTTTTAACAGCCCAGGCCAGTACATCGACAACCAGCTCCATCAGTTTGGCAGGCAACAGCCAAGGCTAGTAGAGTGGCAACCACCTCCATCTGTTTGGCAACAATTAAATCTAGTATACCGGCAACCAGGCCCATCTGTTTGACAACAGCCCAGGCTAGTAGAGTGGCAACCACCTCCATCTGTTTGGCAACAGCCCAGGCTAGTAGAGTGGCAACAGCCCAGGCTAGTAGATTGCAACCACCTCCATCTGTTTGGCGATGCCATACAATGTTGTCTGAACGTCGGACTCTTTCATCGCCCTGGCCTCACCCAGCAACATCCAGTTTACGCAAACTGATAACACTCTTGTAAAGTTATTTTTATCAAATGTTTGATCGTTTTCCGGACCGCTCAGCAACAAAAGAACATGGCGTCTACTGTCTACTCGGCTGCGAGAGTTTTCGCCCTGTGAAGCTACCAGCACTCTCAAGCAATCTCTCTGACCACTTTGTCAGTTTTTGCTTTGGTTTTTATCATTGGCTTGTCAAACTAAGTCCAATCTATGTCAGTAACTTTTCGTGTCCCCTCCTCTCTTGACCACAGCATAAAAGGTATAACTATTTTAACAACTTTTAAGGTTGAAATGAATTTACTACATAAAAATTCATACATATTTGTCAACTCTTTAAAAAAACAACAGAATATTTCATCAAAATAACGAATAATTTAAAAGTTTAAATTATGCTTCAAACAACATTTGCGATGAAGTCATCATCATCATTAGTGGCGCTACAGCCGGTGTAGGGCCCTGGCCTACTCCACCACATCCTTCCGTTCGGATCAATCCAAGGCTGTCCACCTTCATCCGCGAACCCCCAGCTGGTGTAAAACCTTCTCTACATTCCTGATCCATTTCAGTTTTGGACGACTGGCGAGCCGTCTGCCCCCAGGTTTCTGCCCGTATATCTATTTTGTTGCTTTACAATTCAGCATCCTTTCAATATGTGCTGCCCAGAGCAGTCTGCCTTTTTATTGTCGCGACTAGGGGTCGGTCTTTGTACTATTGGTATAACTCTTGTTTGTACGGATGGTATATAAATTTATAAGTGTCAGTCAAAGTGACACATAATGAACAATGCAGATAGAATTAACAATAAAAAAGTCAGCAAATGTATGAAAATTATTACTTAAGATCAGGTGCAGAATTTTTTCCACAATCCAGAGCGAAATTTGCTTTCACTTCAAACACATCCACAGGATTCTCTCGCCACTTGAGATCATTACAATCCACTTCGAGAGGTACAAGAAGAAATCAATTTAAAATAATAAAGGGGAATTTATTTTTAAATTCAATGTACTTAAAATTAAAGTACTTAAAATAAAATTACTTTAAATCAGAGTACTTGAAGTCAAAGTACTTAAAATCGTAAGTAAGAAAAATAAAACAAATAACGAAAATAAATGAGTATGTATATTAAATGAAAAATTTTGCGACGAAGAGAGGCAAGGCTGAACTACTAAAACCACCGAAAGTTCTCACACTTGTTAATTCTAACAATCCAGGCAACGACATGTATTTGTGATGCGTTTTAAATATACAATTTTAAAAATATATATCTATTACGTATATATAAATAAATTATATATATATATATATATATATATATATATATATATATATATATATATAAATAAATATATATATAAATGATAAGAAAACAAAACTTACAAGCTGAAAGGCCGCAGATGAGGTGCAGACCAAGAGCAAGCACTGGAAGTATTTGAAATCTTTCCATGGTCGACGCGTCACTTAGATCATTACAACAAAATTGATTATTTTCATTAAAAAGTAAATTTGAAGCATCTTTAGAATATACTTTTTTAAACCAACAAAAAAGATTTGTGATTAAGATTAGTTAAAGTTAATTGGAGTGGTGTGAAGACTGCCAACCAGCTTATGGATCGGTGTGAAAACTGCCAACCAGCTTATGTAGTGGTGTGAATACTGCCAACCAGCTTATTTAGTGGTGTGAAGACTGCCAACCAGCTTATGGAGTGGTGTGAAGACTGCCAACCAGCTTATGGATTGGTGTAAAGACTGCCAACCAGCTTATGGATTGGTTTTAGACTGCCAACCAGCTTATGGATCGGTGTGAAGATTGCCAACCAGCTTATGTAGTGGTGTGAAGACTGCCAACCAGCTTATGTAGTGGTGTGAATACTGCCAACCAGCTTATGTAATGGTGTGAAGACTGCCAACCAGCTTATGGATTGGTGCGAAGACTGCCAACCAGCTTATAACAACAGCTATCCCAGGCCGGGGGGTTTCAAAAAGTCTAGAGTATGTGTCAACGCCGTCCCCCCCCCCCCCACCCCCCCAATTTCGTTTTTAATTNAACCAGCTTATAACAACCGCTATCCCAGGCCGGGGGGTTTCAAAAAGTCTAGAGTATGTGTCAACGCCGTCCCCCCCCCCCCCATGCCCTCAATTTCGTTTTTAATTTCAAGCTAGTTTTAATATTAAAATGAAATAAATATTGGTTAAGTCCTCAGTCAGGGGTTGACTTGAGTTTCCATACGATCCTGTACAAAAATCCCTAAGTAGGTACTTCAATCTCAAACTATGCAACGTGGAAGCGGTCAATGCGGCCCTGACAGTACCGGGCCGGGATTCTTCAAGTCCATCCCCATGCACAGCTGCGTGAGCATTCGTTTGATCATAGAGAAAGAAGTTGTTGGGCAAAAAAAAATATATATAAAAAATTACATATATATTATTTGAGGGTTAATAATAAAAACACAAACTATTACTCGAAACTAAATAATAAAAAAAAAAGTATGAATCTTGACATCTGCCATAGATCTGCTTAAAACAACAACCTTAAAGTCATTCAGATGTACCGTCCAGTATTTGAACATATATTATGTTCATTCGGTGGCGTCAAAGAGATTCTCTAGCCAAGTCCATAATACTCACCCAAAGCACACGTTAAAGATATATATGGAAACGGGCGGCACAAATTTCAAACCAGCGGAGCCTACTGCCCAACAACTTCAAATGAATGACTTGACGTCTCTAGCTAACAGCTGGTGTTTAAATTTGGAGGAAAATCTATTAAAATGTCAAATATAGACATTTCTATTCACAAAGATATTGCTTAAATCTTGATAAAAAAATTCGAGAACAATCTAGTGTATTTCTTGAAATGAAAAAAATAATATCTATAGCCTAAAATTTATTCTGATCTTCTTTAAAATAGCTTTACACGCTATCTTCATTTTGTTTTTACAGTTATACAAATTATCTTGATCTTTTTAGAAGGTATATATTTTTTCTTGATCTTGTTTAAAGGGAATATAAATTATCTTGATTTTAGTAAAGAGGTGTACAATTGATCATGATCTTGTTTGAAAGGTATACCATTTATATAGATCTTCATAAAAGGTATACCATTTATATTGAACTTCACAAAAGGTATACAATTCACATTCGTCTTGATAAGACGTATACCATTTAAAATAATCTTCATAAAAAGTGTACCATTTATATTAATATTGTTTAAAAAGTATACAATCTATATAGAAGTTGATTAAAGGTATACAATTTACATTGATTTTATAAAAGGTATACCATTGATATTGATCTTGATAAAATGTTTACAATTATCTTGACCTTGTTAAGAGGTCAAACTTTTTATCTTGATCTTGTTTAAAGGGTATACACTTTATTTAAATTGAGCAAATTAAAAAAAAAAATACAATAATGTCCAATAAAATCTGCAAATACACATTAGAGAACATGTGTACAATGTTGTACAACAATCATTTTAAGAAGATGTCTACAATGCTGTTCAGCAATGATTGTAAGATAATGTGTAAGTTTTGTACAACAATTATTTTAAGAACATGTGTACAATGCTGTTCAACAATGATTGTAAGATAATGTGTAAGTTTTGTACAACAATTATTTGAAGAACATGTGTACAATGCTGTTCAACAATGATTGCAAGATAATGTGTAAATTTTGTACAACAATCATTTTAAGAAGATGTGTACAAGGCTGTACAACAATCATTTTAAGAAAGATGTCTTTCATGCACACCAAGAACATGTTCATATCGCAGAGGATGTTGCTCTTAAATCGCAGAGGATGTTGCTCTTAAATCGCAGAGGATGTTGCTCTTAAAATATATAAAAAAATGTTCATATGAAAAAGAAGGCTGGAGAAGTCATCACTTTAAAATGTTTACATTACAAATGATTTTGAGCAGTCACCACACAAAATCTTCATAAATGAAATAAAAATATAACGTTTAGCGAGAAGTCTGATCATTACAAAGAGTCAGCGAGAAGTCTGATCATTACAAAGAGTCAGCGAGAAGTCTGATCATTACAAAGAGTCAGCGAGAAGTCTGATCATTACAAAGAGTCAGCGAGAAGTCTGATCATAACAAAGAGTCATCGAGAAGTCTGATCATTACAAAGAACCAGCGAGAAGTCTGATCATTACAAAGAGTCAGCGAGAAGTCTGATCGTTACAAAGAGTCAGCGAGAAGTCTGATCGTTACAAAGAGTCAGCGAGAAGTCTGATCATTACAAAGAGTCAGCGAGAAAACTGATCATTACAAAGAGTCAGCGAGAAGTCTGATCATTACAAAGAGTCAGCATGAAGTCTGATCATTACAAAGAGTCAGCAAGAAGTCTGATCATTACAAAGAGTCAGCAAGAAGTCTGATCATTACAAAGAGTCAGCGAGAAGTCTGATCGTTACAAAGAGTCAGCGAGAAGTCTGATCATTACAAAGAGTCAGCTAGAAGTCTGATCATTACAAAGAGCCAGCGAGAAGTCTGATCATTACAAAGAACCAGCGAGAAGTCTGATCATTACAAAGAGTCAGCGAGAAGTCTGATCGTTACAAAGAGTCAGCATGAAGTCTGATCATTACAAAGAGTCAGCAAGAAGTCTGATCATTACAAAGAGTCAGCAAGAAGTCTGATCATTACAAAGAGTCAGCGAGAAGTCTGATCATTACAAAGAGTCTGCAAGATGTCTGATCATTACAAAGAGTCTGCAAGAAGTCTGATCATAACATAAAGTGAGCAAGAAGTCATATCATTAAAAAGGTCAGCAGGAAGTCATATCATTAAAAAGGTCAGCAGGAAGTCATATCATTAAAAAGGTCAGCAGGAAGTCATATCATTAAAAAGGTCAGCAGGAAGTCTTACTTTAACATAAAGTAAGCGAAATGTCATGTCATTAAATTAAGAAATTTAGAGGTAATATAATTACTTTAAGTGAAAAGTCATATCATTACGTTAAATAGGCATAAATTAATATCTTTACTTGTAGTAAGCAACAGGGCATATGATTACTTCCAGTAAGCAAAATAGTCATATCATTAAATAAAGTTAACAAGAAGTCATATCATATAATAAAGTTAACAAGAAGTCATATCATTAAATAAAGTTAACAAGAAGTCATATCATATAATAAAGTTAACAAGAAGTCATATCATTAAATAAAGTTAACAAGAAGTCATATCATATAATAAAGTTAACAAGAAGTCATATCATTAAATAAAGTTAACAAGAAGTCATATCATTAAATAAAGTTAACAAGAAGTCATATCATTAAATAAAGTTAACAAGAAAACATATCATTAAATAAAGTTAACAAGAAGTCATATCATAATATAAGGTTAGCGAGAAGTCACATAACATACAGTTAACAAGAAGACATATCATTACAAAAAAGTTAACAAGAAGTCATATCATAACATACATTTAACAAGACGCCATCAATCGATATCACAAAGCAAAGTATTGCCTGAAAGGCGATGGCTAGTCCTAAATTCTAAAGCTTTTCATTAACTCAAGCCTCATCATAAAAAACACTTATCGTGTTGTGATAGATGTTTTGATAATACAATAGTTGACAGTAGGGCCGAAATCAAATTACAGTGAACGATCAATTTAAGACGATGGAGGATGATATTGAGAGCACAGATGTTAGGGGGGGGGTGAGGTGGGGTGAGTTGCGGGGGGTGTTGACACTAACTGGATGATTCCAAATTTTATAGGGTTCGATTTGAGGCCGTTTCTTGACAGAAGTCATTTAATTTCACAATCGCGCTGCCAGTTAATGATATCATCAGATGTTGTTGTCACCAGATCATGGTATTACCAGATGTTGTTGTCACCAGATCATGTCATCACCAGATGCTGGAGGCGGTTAAATAGGAAGCCTCAAGGATGGAGGGTGGGGGGTGTCAGGTCACGATGACATTACCGCACCACTTGACAACAATCCTGCTGACGCCCACTGTGTACAAATTGATGTGTTACCCATATCAACAAGACGAGCCAAATACATTTCTTAGAGACTACCAAAGGCGCACCACATACCGGTAAAAGAAAATACTTGATAGTTTTAAATGGACGCCCTGGGGGGGGGGGGCAGCGTTGTCACTTCATTTTTATATTATAAATTGAAAACGTTTTAGTCTTCTTACTGACTTACTCATCAGAGCCAAGCCAAGACAGTGTATGTGAACTTCTAGAGGTCCACTATACATAATGATAAGGCTGCTTCAAGTTTTCATTGGCAAATAACATCTCTAAATATGACAAATATATGAATTTAATAAAAACCCTTATGAGAACTCATAGATGGTGATACCCTCAACACCAGCGGTGGTGATACCTTCAATAGCAGAGGTGGTGATACCCTCAACACCAGCGGTGGTGATACCCTCAATAGCAGAGGTGGTGATACCCTCAACACCAGAGATGGTGATACCCTCAACAGCAGAGGTGGTGATACCCTCAACGCCAGAGATGGTGTTAGCCTAAACACCAGAGATGGTGATACCCTCAATGCCAGAGATGGTGATACCCTCAACACCTGAGATGGTGATACCCTCAACACCATAGATGGTGATATCCTCAACGCCAGAGATGGTGATACCCTCAACATTCCCAGAATTAACAGAAATAACAATCCCAGAGTGGCCCGTCGTGAATTATGGATTGAAAGGCTATGAAAGATTGAAAAAGAGACGAACTGAAGCCTCTACTAAAATATATTTGCAAGGTTCAAAACTGCAAATATTATTTTATATCAAATACGATTGGAAATTGTGATGTGGCGGACATCTTTTATTTCTTAAACTTAAGATGAACACTCGGCAATCTCTTTGTATTGATTTCTCAGTGGATTTAACAGGTTTGACACCGCAAGGGTTGCTGCTAATAACATGATGATTGACCTTTTAAAAGTGTGAAGTGGGCGGGTGATATGTTGTGCGTGCTGTTCAAAACAGTGGGGCCACCAGCGTGAAGTGGGCGGGTGATATGTTGTGGGTGCTGTTCAAAACAGTGGGGCCACCAGCGTGAAGTGGGCGGGTGATATGTTGTGCGTGCTGTTCAAAACAGTGGGGCCACCAGCGTGAAGTGGGCGGGTGATATGTTGTGGTGCTGTTCAAAACAGTGGGGCCACCAATGTGAAGGGGGCGGGTGGTATGTTGTGTGTGCTGTTCAAAACACTGAGACCACTAGCGTGAAGTGGGCGGGTGATATGTTGTGCGTGCTGTTCAAAACAGTGGGGCCACCAGCGTGAAGTGGGCGGGTGATATGTTGTGGTGCTGTTCAAAACAGTGGGGCCACCAATGTGAAGTGGGCGGGTGATATGTTGTGCGTGCTGTTCAAAACACTGAGACCACCAATATGAAGTGGGCGGGTGACATGTTGTGGTCGCTATTTAAAACACTGGGACCACTAATGTGAAGTGGGTGGGTGATATGTTGTGGGTGCTATTTAAAACACTGGGACCACCAATGTGAAGTTGGTGGGTGATATGTTGTGGGTGCTATTTAAAACAATGGGACCACCAATGTGAAGTGGGCGGGTGATATGTTGTGGGTGCTGTTCAAAACACTGGGACCACCAATGTGAAGTGGGTGGGTGATATGTTGTGGGTGCTATTAAAAACCTGGGACCACCAATGGGGAGTGGGTGGGGGATATGTTGTGGGTGCTATTTAAAACACTGGGACCACCAATTTGAAGGGGGCGGGTGACATGGTGTGGGTGCTATTTAAATTGGGCGGGTGATATGTGGTGGGTGCTGTTCAAAACACTGGGACCACGAATGTGAGGTGGGTGGGTGATATGTTGTGGGTGCTATTAAAACACTGGGACCACCAATGTGAAGTGGGTGGGTGATATGTTGTGGGTGCTATTAAAAACACTGGGACCACCAATTTGAAGTGAGCGGGTGACATGTTGTGGGTGCTATTTAAAACACTGGGACCACCAATGTGAAGTGGGCGGGTGATATGTTGTGGGTGCTATTTAAAACACTGGGACCACCAATGTGAAGTGGGTAGGTGATATGTTGTGGGTGCTATTTAAAACAATGGGACCACCAATATGAAGTGGGCGGGTGAGATGTTGTGGGTGCTATTTAAAACACTGGGACCACGAATGTGAAGTGGGTGGGTGATATGTTGTGGGTGCTATTTAAAACACTGGGGCCACCAGTGTGAAGTGGGTGGGTGATATGTTGTGGGTGATCAAATTCCCTAATCACGGGGATCCTCATCTTTCCAAGCAACGGTGACCCCGTTTCCCCTGCGAAGGTGACCACGTTTCCCCTGTCAAGGTGACCTACTTATCTCTACTTTTTTTGGACTTACGCAGAACAAAACCGCACGGAATGAATGAGGTCGTGCAAGCAACCATGACCATGATCAAAAAGATAACTTTTCAGATCGATTGGGACATAAGCAACCTATCATAAGGGCCCGGTCAAGAAGAATAGAGTGTAAGCAACAACTGCACAAGAAACGTTTGAGAAATCAGGAAGTAGCTAGGGTTGTCAAGGAGCTACCACCTCACAATACAATCCAGCACAAGAAAGGGCGTGTCACGCTCATCCATCTTATTGAGTCCACGATCTCTTTACAAATTTTCTCCCGTAAATATAACTTAGATTTAATTATTCTTCAAAAAAAAAAAAAAAAATTAAAAAAAAAAAAAAAAACTCTTCCTTTTTTTTTTTATTTAAAAACACACTTTTTATGTTTCGAACATTGACCCAGAGAGAATCTCCCTTCAACAACAGATGATCAGGTCATGAAGATGAAATATTAGCAACTAACATGAGGTTTAAATACATTTCTTATCTTGTTTTGCATACAGCGACAGTTTCATTTTAAAATCTCAAGCAGTATGATGGTCTCAAGTTTCTGATAGTGTGTGTGTGTATATATATATCGAGAGGCGATTTGCTGTTGGGAACCAGCTTATAATCCTTCAAGTATAATAATCCCAGGCTATGTGGATTTTGTCCTACGAAGCCCATATATAAACTTTATCACACCCCTAACGAAACATCACCTATCAGCCTGTCTGAGTGATAGTTGAGTCTTGAAAGCTTATCATCGTTTCTTAAGCTTATCATATGTCTTAAGCTTTATCTTCGTGTCCAATGTATTGATGATTAATAATACTTTTGGCTGCACAGTCATTCAACACGAAATGGAGGTAGTGGCGCCACCTGCATGTGTCTCCGGTTCGGTTCAATAAGTTCTCTCTCACTTCAGCTTTGGGAAAGCGAGAGTGTCACCTAATGTTGATATTTAAAAATCCCCCATCTTTATTGAAATCGAATGACTGCATCAACTAGCGCTCTACTACATATCGCCATTATGAAATTAAAAGAAAATTGGTCTTTATCCAGATAAAAACAACAACAACGGGTTTTTAGAAAGATCAAGAGAATCAAATTCGACACTTTTTATTGGGTTCTTTGTTGTTGGTATTAATTTATAAACTTTTAATTAAAGATAATTATTGGGCGTGAGTTTATGGATAAATTTGCCGGCAGCAAAATGTCATAAGTTCATTGGGTCACTTATATAACTTATCATCTCAATAAAGAAAAAGTAACGTTATGGGATTAGTACATGATCGATATGGGATTAGTACGGGATCGATATGGGATTAGTACAGGATCGATATGGGATTAGTACAGGATCGATATGGGATTAGTACAGGATCGATATGGGATTAGTACAGGATCGATATGGGATTAGTACAGGATCGATATGGGATTAGTACAGGATCGATATGGGATTAGTACAGGATCGATATGGGATTAGTACAGGATCGATATGGGATTAGGACAGGATCGATATGGGATTAGGACAGGATCGATCTCAAAATTTTCAAGAAAAAATAAGTGCAAACGAAAGAATTCCTTTAAAAAAAAAAGGTATGTATTTAAAAAATATACATAGTTTACAAATGTCTGAACTCGACCCAGTCAATCAACATGGCCGCCTCGTCCCCTTGCCAGGTCGGGAGCCATTCGTTGCGCGCATTCCAGAAATCTTCAGCGGCGTGAGGAGAGTTGTTGGCCCATGGCTTCCTGACTCCGTAGTTGATGCCATCGGGGAAGAAACCATTGGTGCCTCCGACGGCGACATTGAAGATCATGTAGAACTGAAGACAACGGACACAACAAATCAGAGGACGCGTTTAAAATCGTCAAAATATATCCTGGATATTTAGGGACGTTAATATGGTCTCGAGAATTAAGTTTACCGTGACCCTGTCGCACTTCGTTTTGAAAAATATAAGTATCGGAAAATACATTTTTAAATAAAACTTCATGTTAGCTTGACGTGTGCGTGAAGGAAAAAATATCTTCGGACGGCTAATCGACCTACTTCTCGTGAACCTATCGAACTGCAACTTTGCATATGGACGTGTTACCGATGACAGCACATATTTTTAGGCCAACAATCCCCAACCACAACCCCCTAAATAAACGTTTTTTTCTTCTGTTTTTACTTGGGACAGACGAAGGAAATACGACGACACTGAGTTCACGAAATAAAATTTCGAATAACTGCGCTAAACGATATAAATTATTTAATTATTTCATCTGCGCTAATGCGCTCGGCGCGCAATTTTTTTGTTTTTTGTTTTCTGAAATAGTTGGTGAAATAAATCTGCGATGTAAAAACGGGTGAGACATTAAAACATTGATGTCAAATAAAATAATTAAAAATGCATGTACAGGATTTATATTAGGAAAAACATTTCTTTTAGGAATTGTTTAAAATTGAATCAAATATAAGAAAATGTGTTCTCATGACGTTGTGCGTAAACATTTTCAGCACATGGATAAATATCCTCACCAATACAACATATTAAAATTAGACAAATTAAAATACAAAATATCAGCAAAGATTATGTATCAAAAGGGGAGGGAATGAAAATGTCACTCTTACGTCTTTGTCGAATGGCGCCATCTTCTCGCCACCTGACCAGATGTTTGGACCCGTGAATCCACCTTTCTGCCAGAAGTTCGCTCCAGGAAGCACTTCCATAATTCTAACGTTGTCTACGAATGTTCTGTGAAATAAAACAGGTTTAAATAGTCGAAAATGTTTCCTTGGTATACGTCACATCCAACTCTGTTTTAACTCGAAATTGAGATGATGTTTGTCATAGTGTCTCAGCATGTGAATTGGTGAAATGTTTGCAATAATAATGCATACAAAAAATCAGCAATTGTTCAATCTTTTATATTAACTTCAATTTTGTTTTGTTAAGGAAAAACAATTCTGATGTCTAACTGACCGACTTCGCGTCCACCAATCGAGCTGAAACTTGGCATATAGACTCGTTGCCAATGACAAGACATACTACCACATTTTTAATCACACCCCTATCCCGCAAGTGCGTTTGATGCGTGATTTTTTTTTTCTTTTGTTTGTCTGAAATAGTTGATGAAATAAATCTGTGGTGTATTAGAATGGTGGGGCATTAGAATATTAGATGGTTCAGGGGCGCGAAAGAACTGGGCATTATTGGGATTCTTATAAAGTCCGTTACTGGTATGATTGTTTTTGACAAATTTTCATTCTCCACCGCCATTGCTCAATTATTACATTTCATAAAGTATTTAGACGAAAAACTTTGTTTGAAAGGGTTGTTTTATGATGTACTTAAGTGTGCACAATGTGAGCCGCCATGACCAGCAACCAGGATACATAATGGACATTAGTGTTAAAACTAAATTGTTTACTTACGACAGATGGTCAGGTGTCCACTCCAGTTTATAGGTGTGGTAGTTATCGTGCCATGACCCACTTTTCCTAGAATGGTCAGTGAATAATTGGGTGACTTTTTGTTTTAGATGGAACTTAGGAATAGGATGCTTAAAGACATTCATTTTTTTTTTGGATAAGACAACAGCAATGATTTTGTAATTTAAACCTTTTCATTACTTAAAACGTTAGCCAGTGTCTAGAGAATCCATACAAACCAAGAGCTTTAGCTACTGTACCCACACATAGTCGCACCAAATAAAAAAAAAGGCAGACTGCTCTCGACAGGACATATTAAACCAGTTTCGCACATGGAGGCGGAAAGCCATGGATCGCTCCGAATGGAAGGATGTGGTGAAGCAGGCCAGGTCCGTACATGGGCTGAAGTGCCCCCCAGGAACCCCCGCTCCCCCCCCCCAGTAGTCGCAAACAAAAGGATAAGAAATGACTTACTGTTCACCGTTGCTCCGAATGGAAGGATGTGGTGAAGCAGGCCAGGTCCGTACATGGGCTGAAGTGCCCCCCAGGAACCCCCGCTCCCCCCCCCCCAGTAGTCGCAAACAAAAGGATAAGAAATGACTTACTGTTCACCGTGTGTCAGGCTGTATTTGTTGTTGTCCCACGCTGGGCCCCAGTGGAGAGTGCTGCTGACTGTGCCAACACCGATGTCACCGTTGTTACCTGTGGTGTAGCCCGGAAGTGTGGCGTATGATTATAGAAACATAAAGTGGACTGCTGCAGTTGGCTTAAGACATGACACTACGTACAGAACGCAAATAATCTTTTTAAAAGTCGAAAATATAGCAATGTCTAACCGGTGTTTTTAAAATTAGTCAAATGTATTCTAAATATGAACACACATCAAAGAAAAATAATTTAAAATAATAATTAAAAAAATGGATCCTTTTGTGTACGCCTTCAACAGTTTTATCAGCTTTCAAAGTCTCTTAGGTTTTTTTATTCTATATCATTGTTTTAGTTTAACAATTGCGATACATCAGCGACTGTATAGCAACTATACATTGAGATCTTTAACTGTAACAAAAATAAAATTTTCATACTTAATAACATAATTTTTTTTTTAAAATGTGAATCTGGAACAATCTCATCTTAAAATACTGTTAATGGAAATAATAATCGCACCTCTGGATTCCATGATGTCAATTTCACCAGAACGAGGCCAGCCGCCATAAGCACTGTCTTTTGGCATCATCCAAATGGCTGAGTATATAGAAGTACATAGAGATCAATGACTGTTGGAATAAACTCTCTTCGTCGCCATGCAAAATATTTAATTTAGTTTCCACGTGCTGTGTGCATGCACATATCAAAATGGATTTAGATTTTCAAGGTTGAATACTTATTCTGGTTTTTGTTCAAGGTACAGTTAAAAGTAACGAATGCTTTGTAATAATCGTAAAAAGGGAAAAGAATTGGGTAACTGCTCAAGAAAATTTTCATCGCAAAAGGCAAACAAATAATTGCAATAATTGCGTAATCTTTATTTTCAACCAACACTAAACATAAAAACAAAATACACAAAACATTGTGACGGTTTACCTGGCCAAATCCAGTCTCCCTTGGGAATCTTGGCTCTGACTTCCACAATGCCGTACCTCAGGGTAGGTATACTCGTTATTTTGCCAGACATGATGGGAGGCAGGAGGCCGTACTGCCCTTCTCTGGTGCAGCCGTAGTTGCCATTGTTGGTGCAATATCCCCAGATTTCTAGATTCATGAGTGACTAAGTTAAACAAGGGATTTAACTACTGAAAGAGTCGGGTATTTAACCGAGCGTTGCAGAGACTACAATGAAATTACATTTGAAACCCAAGTATTAATAAAAACGATATAAAACAATGTTTACATTTTCTCATCTTCTAAAAAAAGAAATGAAACTTTACAAAATTTCAATACATATATTTTTTTAACTGAAGATGTTGAAGCGTTAGAAATAAAAAAAAATTCTTTTAAAATAATTTTACAGTTTCAATATTTTCAATGTAAAAGTGTTAATTTCAACGTATGTTAAATTCCCGAGTTTGAAAAAAAAAATTAAACGTTTTGAAGTTTTGAAATAGCTTTCTCAAATTCCTACAGCAGTTATTCACATATAACTTACGAGCCACATCCATAGTGCCGTGGTGAAGGAAGTTCTCATCAAATCTTGGGTCATCTGTTGTTGGGGTCTGTAGAAAATTTAATTATCTCTGGGTTAGACAAATTAGGATGTCTAGTGAAATTATATATATATATATATATATTTATTTATTTATATATATAATATATATGTATATGTATGTATGTGTGTATGCGTTACAAAAATAGGATGACGCACATTGATTGTTCTATAAGTCGAAATCAGTTTGTTTTCCAAATTCAATGGGTTTTTGGTGTGTCTGTACAAGACACATTGGCGGTGATAAAAAAAATCAAATGAACCCTTGTGGTCGCTTCTTTTGAAGATTCTTGAGATGAGACACTTCTTTTATTGAGCAAAATGACGGAGATGTTCATTACATCTGTCAGAGATGCGGCGTCTAGTCTCACCTAGATACGGCATATGCCGCGACAAATAGCGTAGACACAATGGAGACTAGCACAAAGGAAACCGCCCCTTATCTTAGAACCCCCCCCCCCCCCCNCTCGGAGATACCATTTTATTACCATGATATACATCTTTTTCTAAATAAGCTTTTCTCCTACTTACAGGCTTGAGATAAAGGACTCCATTTCTTGTGAAAGTATTTCTGGCTTCAGGGGTGTACACTTGGAATTCCCAGTTCTATAAAAATATAAATAATGACATGTTTTTTTAATAAAAAATTAGTTTTCTTGTCTAGCTATGTTGAATGAAAAAATACAATAAATTCATTGGCCTTTTTTTCAAATTAAATTCTTTCATAACTATTGACCAATCAAATTAAACACTTCCTAACTATTGCCCAATGAAACTAAATACTTTAATTACTATTGACTAATCAAATTAAACACTTTTATAACTAATCGCTTATTTAAATTAAACACTTTCAAAAACATTGAACTAGTAATAACACCGTCAGTTCTGTCGTTCGTTGGCTCCTACCATTCCACCAAACATGGACACTCACCATTCCACCAAACATGGACACTTACTGTGCCCCCAATCATTGACACTTACTACTCCATTAAACATGGACACTCAACACTCCATCAAACATGGACACCCAACACTCCCCCAAACATGGACACTTACCATTCCACCAAACATGGATACGTATCATTCCACCAAACATGGACAATCAACACTCCACCAAACATGGACACTCACCATTCCACCAAACATGGACACCTCATATTTCCAGTTGGCCGTGTTGAGAGAGTTGAAATCGTCCCTGAAGATGACGGCGCCTCTCATGCGTCTGCCGGGCAGTGTGGCAAGTCTTTTGCTGGGGTCCTCTGTGAACGGAAACACAACATCAAGCTTCCCATTGGCATTACTTGTAAATTTACGTTAAATGCAACTAAAACCTTTAGCGCCACTCAGGCATACAAGAGTTAAACACACTGGTGAACCAGGACAAGGCAGGTTCTTGTCGACAACAACACATGCAAATTAACTGGCATTTCGGATGCCAGATACTGTGTTTAAAAAAAAATACGATCTTCCTATTGTTGTCAAATGTCTAAATTTTGTTGTTAGTGCAGAAAAGCCCCCACCCCCATGACAATACATTCATATTTTATTTTAAAAATTCAAAAATAGTTTTTATGAAATTTAAAAAAAAAATTGTTTTACAGGTTTTTTTTTACCATTGTTTCGTGTATTTTACAGAAATAAAATCGCTTGCTTTAAAAACACACACAAACACACAATGGTATGAAAGCAAAGGCATAAACGCCAACTGAAATATTTCATCGTGCTCGTCTACTTACTGAGTTGAAGGAAAGCACCTTCACTGAGTCTTATTATGTGTCCCTCAGTGTCATACAGAGTAGCATAGGCGACAATACTCTCTGCGCCAGTCAAATCGGCGTCTCTTGTCTGGTACTGCCAGCCGTCGGCTAGGTGATGAAACGGACACAACTTAAATGGTTATTTAGGCGACAAATTGAACAGCCCCTAAACAAACAATTTTTTCCTCCTTAGAAATCTATTTTTTGCATTTTTTAAATTATTTTATATATAATAATATTCTAATGTCCCTCCCCATTTTACACAGCAGATTTATTTAACCAACTATTTCAGAAAAAAACAAAATAAAATATTACGCAACAAATGCACCTGGGATATTTTCTTTTGGATACTGCAATTTACTAAATGATTTAGCGCAGCCATATAGGAATTAAATTTCAAGAAATCAGTGTCATCATATTTCCTTCACCTTCCCCTTGGGAAAACAGAAGGAAAAACTGATTTTTGGGGACTGAGGTGTGGGCTGAAAATTTGATAGAATGTGATGTCATCGGCAACAAGCCTATGTGCCAAGTTTAAGCTCGATAGGTTGATGGGAAGTGGGTTAATTAGCTGTCCGAAGATTTTGCCCCAAAACACACACAAAGCGAAGACGGTATAAATGCTTTAAAACGCCTTCATCTCTCTCTCTCTCTCTCTCTCTCTCTCTCTCCTTGTCTCTCCCTTGTCTCCTTGTCCACCTTTCTCTGCCTTCCCCTCTGCCACTTTACACAATGATGGTGACCCATCACTGGCACGAGAGGTTAAGTTTCCTGCTGATTTCGAACAAATTGAGAAATCGAACGTATTCGATCTAATTTCGAGTCGCTTGGGTGATTAGCAGCACTGGACTTACTGGTCAGAACACCTTTTCCTTCGTAGGGGAGATATTTAATGACGTAGTGGAACACAACAGAGGCGACGTTCCTGCCATTTTCTGTAGACCAAGATTAAAAAGATGTTACAACAGCTGTGGTGAGAGATGTTACAGCAGCTGTGGTGAGAGATGTTACAACAGCTGTGGTGAGAGATGTTACAAGAGCGTTGATTTAATTAATGATTGAAGGATGTCGTTGAGTGTAACAGAAGGAGCCCAATTCTATTTTCACAGCCCGTGCTTCTACTATGGGTTAGCAGCGTACACGAGGGATACAATGAACTGTTGGAAAAACCAATATTGTTAAGAGAAAAAAAAAAAAAAGGAAAAAATGAAATCACAAAATTTAAATTAATTTAATCTAAAATAATTATGCTGCAGCGGAAACATATTATGTATTGGATTCTCCACTTTATTTATTGTTGAAATCACGATAGTAACAATAGTAATAATAATTATTAAAAAACTAACAATAATAATTCCAGATGCACACTGTGTTGAAAATGATTAAAGCTGTCAAGCACTAGACTTATCTTAACCGCAACAATAATTTTAACTTAGACAAAGGCACCAGGCTAACGATAACCGGGCACTAAAATGTTACAGGTGGGTGATCATACCTTGCAGGGTGAAGGCCAAGACAGGCGGGTTGTACCTGATGGCCACCTGGGAGGCAACAGCCACATGGACCGCCAAACAGGCCAACAGGAGATGCTTGATCATGATGCCAGGTGGTCTGTGTCGAGACGTCCGTCAGCAGATTACTATTATAGCAGACGTTAGAAAAAAATTCCTGCGTCTCTTGTAACTGGTTGAGTCTCAAGCCTGGACAGCTGATAAGATTAGAGATTCTAGTTTGATTAGACTTTCAAAAAAAAAGAAAAGAAAAAAAGAACTCCTGGTATTTGACGAATTCATGTTGGCACCGCGATTAAAACCACCACACATGTAGACCGACTTTAGCGTTTGGAGATAAAAAAAAATGTAGCATCAGATAGATTGAAAGATTGCATGACAGATATGAAAGATTGTATAATATATGAAAGATTGTATGGCATATATGAAAGATTGTATGGCATATATGAAAGATTGTATGGCAGGTATGAAAGATTGTATGGCATATATGAAAGATTGTATGGCATATATGAAAGATTGTATGGCATATATGAAAGATTGTATGGCAGGTATGAATCATTGTATGGCAGATATGAAAGATTGTATGATAGATGTGAAAGATTGTATGAGAGATATGAAAGATTGTATGACAGATGTGGAAGATTGTATGACAGATATGAAACATTGTATGACAGATATGAAAGATTGTATGACAGATATGAAAGATTGTATGACAGATATGAAAGATTGTATGGCAGGTATGAATCATTGTATGGCAGATATGAAAGATTGTATGATAGATGTGAAAGATTGTATGACAGATATGAAAGATTGTATGACAGATGTGAAATATTTACCGGTGAAGGGACGGATGAATTAGTAAATTATTCCTAGGATTTAACCGGGTAAAGTTTCTTTTACACCCGGTCCGGGTATTTTGGTAAATCCCCGGTGGGTCCAAATGTTAAAAAAAGCTAACTTCTCATTTTGTAAAATATGCGACGAATCCCACTGTCGTATGTCGTAGTGGTGAGCGTGCATTGCCTTCTCCAGCAGTCTGATAGCTACACGCAGCTGCCGGATCCCGGCACAGAGGTCACGTTGTAGGCACAGAGGTGACGTTGTAGGCACAGAGGTGACGTCGTGGGCACAGAGGTGACGTTGTAGGCACTGAGGTCACGTTGTGGGCACAGAGGTGACGTTGTAGGCACAGAGGTGACGTTGTGGGCACAGAGGGGACGTTGTAGGCACAGAGGTGACGCTGTAGGCACAGA
>CAXITT010000379.1:13388-81277 GCA_964033795.1 Lymnaea stagnalis | reverse complement strand
CCCCCCCCCCCCCTTTTTTTTTTTCCACACACACTTTTTTGTTTTTATGAATAAATGTAAAATGGGTTGGATGCTATGGCTGCTGATGGTAATAATTTTCAGAAATATGAAGAAAAATCTTAGGTCTGGTAAAGTTAATGAGTTCACTTTAAAATTAAAAGACAAAGAATTTGATCAGTGCATTTACAGAATAATTAGTGTTTTACAATATCAGATATAGACTCGATCATTTTAATTCCCGAAAAGTCTCACCTCTGGAATCCATGAGATTAATTGCACCAGAACGAGGCCAGTCACCATAGGCGTTGTCTCTGGGTAACATCCAAATGGCTGAGGAGATTTTAATGCAACAAAAAAAAAAAGGTGAAGTTGGGATTAATATGATTCTTGATTGCAAGACTTATAAACAGCGAAGTTTGAGACTCGGTCGGTGGAGCAAAAGGTATTATCACATGATTCTAGTTCAAATAAAACAAAATCTATCTCAAACTATTTATGGTATCCTTCCCTGTTTGCTAAAGAATTGTGTAGTTATTGAGGAAACTGTTTCTAAGCAACCGGTTTCTTCCCAGCTACGATGTGACTTAACCAAAAGGTAGAAACTATGTGTAGAAATCCCTATTAGAGGGCGTCTAACGTCACCCCGGGTTGGGAAGGGTTTTTTTTTTTTTTAGGGGCGTTGTGACTGTTTACCTGGCCAGATCCAATCCCCCTTGGGAATCTTGGCTCTAATTTCTATAACGCCATACCTCAGGGTGGGTATACTCATGATTTTGCCAGACATGATTGGAGGCAGGAGGCCATACCGTCCTTCTCTGGTGCAGCCGTAGTTGGCACTGTTGGTGCAATATCCCCAGATAGCTCGAAGATAGATTTGAATAAATACAAATAAATTAAACAAACTGACGCATATCGATTGCGTGACATTAAATTTTAACAACAACAGCAACAACAACAACAACAACAACAGCAACAACAACAACAACAACAGCAACAACAGGAACAACAATATAATATAATTTTAGTATTTAAATATCGTTAATTAATCGCCAAGGTATTCTAACTTAACCAGAGATCAAAAGAAGAAATGCTAATGGACATTTAAGTTTTCCTTTTACCTAGGTGGGTTTATTTAAATCCTAATTTTAGTAGTTACTCAGGGTATTTAAAAAAATTTTTAATAATTATGATCTCTGATTCACATTCAAATATATAAATATATATATTTATATATATATATACAGAAGCACTCCTCATTTACAATCACAAATCATCCTCTACCTCAACTCTTCCCACCTCATTTCAAGTAGGTAACTCCGACATACAGTTTACAACCTCTGCTAGGAATCTTGGTTATATTCTTTCTAACAACATGTCTCTCGATAAACATATCTCTCACATTTGTCGTTCGGCATACACCGCCATCCGTCAGATCAGCTCCATCCGCCACTACCTGACAGTTAGCGCAACAAAAACTCTAGTCTGTGCTCTTGTTCTCTCTCGTCTTGACTATTGCAACTCACTTCTGTCAGGTTCACCGAAACATTTTATAGAAAAACTGCAGAAAGTTCAAAACTCTGCTGCTAGGCTTGTTCTTAAGGCAAAAAAACGTGATCACGTCACTCCACTACTCCACTCACTACATTGGCTCCCTATACAGGCACGCATTGACTACAAGCTGTCTCTGCTCTGTCACAACTTTTTCTCGGATTCCTGCCCTTCCTATCTAACTGAACTTCTTTCTGTCTATTCACCCCTTCGACAACTTCGCTCCTCCGCAGACTCGCGTATTCTGTCCGTTCCCAAGACACGCACTAAATTATATGGTGAACGATCTTTCTCTTTCTGCGCCCCCAAACAATGGAATTCTTTGCCACTACACATCCGCAATATAACAACCACACAGGCCTTCAAAACTGCACTCAAAACACATCTATTTAAACTATACTACTCTGACTGATTCTCCTCCTATAAACCGATAAACGTACATGGGTTTCCTTGTAAAAATGTCTGGTGTGGGTGGATGAATATACCTATGGTGTTGTTTTGCTTATATGTTGTTTTTATTTCATTTATGTATTTTATTTTAATATTATGATTATGCCTCTTTGCTATATATGTACAGCGCGGTGAGCCCAGCCCTAGGCCGGGGTACCGCGCTATATAAGACCACTTATTATTATTATTATTATTATTATTAAAAAGATCAAGCCAAAAGAGGTTAGAATAACCTTCACAAAAATTGATTTAATTTTATTTTCCCATTTGGGTTTTTTTTTTGGCAACAATGAAAATAATTGCACATTGAATAAAGAGATACATTCATTTGAGGACCGCTAACAGGAGTCAACGCTGAACGCGGTCTGTTGTATGTACTTCTATTGTCGTGCACCCTTTGCCAGGAAGCTCTTAATATATTCGTTAAAAGAAGCATTGTGACTTGAAAAGACCAATCTCAACAAATATTTTTTATTTTTTTTTGTGAAATGAAATAAAACATTAGAAATAGAAACCCGGGGTGTTACGCCTCGTTCCTCTATCTACTTCATGTGGATGGTAACCTCGTTCCTCTATCTACTTCATGTGGATGGTAACCTCGTTCCTCTATCTACTTCATGTGGATGGTAACCTCGTTCACTCTCTATCTACTTCATGTGGATGGTAACCTCGTTCACTCTCTATCTACTTCATGTGGATGGTAACCTCGTTCACTCTCTATCTACTCCATGTGGATGGTAACCTCGTTCACTCTCTATCTACTTCATGTGGATGGTAACCTCGTTCACTCTCTATCTACTCCATGTGGATGGTAACCTCGTTCACTCTCTATCTACTTCATGTGGATGGTAACCTCGTTCACTCTCTATCTACTTCATGTGGATGGTAACCTCGTTCACTCTCTATCTACTTCATGTGGATGGTAACCTCGTTCACTCTCTATCTACTTCATGTGGATGGTAACCTCGTTCACTCTCTATCTACTTCATGTGGATGGTAACCTCGTTCACTCTCTATCTACTTCATGTGGATGGTAACCTCGTTCACTCTCTATCTACTTCATGTGGATGGTAACCTCGTTCACTCTCTATCTACTTCATGTGGATGGTAACCTCGTTCACTCTCTCTTACTCCAACACTCAGGTAACCTCGTTCACTCTCTCTTACTCCAACACTCAGGTAACCTCGTTCACTCTCTCTTACTCCAACACTCAGGTAACCTCGTTCACTCTCTCTTACTCCAACACTCAGGTAACCTCGTTCACTCTCTCTTACTCCAACACTCAGGTAACCTCGTTCACTCTCTCTTACTCCAACACTCAGGTAACCTCGTTCACTCTCTCTTACTCCAACACTCAGGTAACCTGGTTCACTCTCTCTTACTCCAACACTCAGGTAAGCTCGTTCACTCTCTCTTACTCCAACACTCAGGTAACCTGGTTCACTCTCTCTTACTCCAACACTCAGGTAACCTCGTTCACTCTCTATCTCTCTTTTTTACTCCAGCACTCAGGTAACATCAAGTTGACTGTTAGCTTTTCACTTGAATTGATCTGCTCTACAATCTATATCGTGCAACTCTGCTCCGACTGTCCCGGGTTACTTATTGTCTTCTCCTGTCTATCTCTTCTCCTGTCCAGTAGACTGTCCGGCTCACCCTCCGCCCGGCGTAGCTCTCTCTCTTGACTGCCCGCTTCCCTGGCCTGCTGAGTTCTGTCCAGTCCTGTCGAACGGTCCCTATTTATAAGTCCCGAGCCCATAGATATTCCTTCCCAGGTCTGTTATCGTACTCCCAATTCTCAGATACTTCAATGTGCCAACCGTCGAAATGGTCCTACCCCCTCAGCGCAATGGTCGTCCCAGAGAAATCTGATACGCCAGACCCTTGGTCAGATGGCGGTAACCCTGCTGTGGGATCTGACACGCCAGGCCCTTTGATCAGTCGGTCGGTACCCCCAACACCTGTCGCATCTAGGTCCGAACTCTCCACAAAATTCATTTCCCCCTGAACTTTTTTTTAGCCATGGTAATAAATATATAAATATATAAATCTTTATGTTGTGAAATATCAATCTTTAAATTTGACGCCGGTGTAAAGCTTGAATGATCACTTGACTAGACGATACTAGACTAGATTAGACTAGACTAGACAATACTAGACCAGACTAGACAAGACTAAACTAGACAAAACTAGACCAGACTAAACTAGATTAGATTGACGAGACTAGACTAGACCAGACTAGACACATCTAGACTACCTAAGACTGGACAAGACTAAACCAGACTAGACTAGATGAGTCTAGACCAGACCAGAATGGGCTACACTAGACTAAACCAGACTAGACTAGATGAGTCTAGACCAGACCAGAATGGGCTACACTAGATTAAACCAGACTAGAATAGATGAGTCTAGACCAGACCAGAATGGACTACACTAGACTAAACCAGACTAGACTAGATGAGTCTAGACCAGACCAGAATGGACTACACTAGACTAAACCAGACTAGACTAGATGAGTCTAGACCAGACCAGAATGGACTACACTAGACTAAACCAGACTAGACTAGATGAGTCTAGACCAGACCAGAATGGACTACACTAGACTAAACCAGGCTAGACTAGATGAGTCTAGACCAGACCAGAATGGGCTACACTAGACTAAACCTTATAGTTTACAACAAATAAAAACATGGGCAAACCGTAGCTACAATTTAAAAAAAAAATGTAACTCATGCAGTGAAAAGAATCGCATCTCCATGCCGCAACAGAATCATTTTACATTTCTTTCCTGATTTCTCATAAATCATAAAATCTTTATATTTCATTCCCAGATTTATCAGAATATCTTTACATTTCTTTGCCTGATTCAACAGAAAATATTTACATTTCTTTTCCTGGTTCAACAGAACATCTATTAATTGCTTTGTCCTAATTTAGCAAGAAGTTGTTATATTTGACCTACTTGCCATATCCAGTATGCCATTGCGGAGGAAGTCATCATTGAATCTCGGGTCACTTGTCGTCAGAGTCTGGTCAGGATTTATTTATTTATTTAGGCATTGTTATATAGCGCTTACCTTACAGCTCTAAGAGCTTTACAATTATTAAAACCATGTTAAATTAAAGTAATCTCGGGGCATTAAAATGCTATTTTTACGATGCAATGTATTTGTTCTACTTACATTTTAATTGACGTGTTCTATTTCTAATACAACATTTTTTTTCTACTTATAATTTAATGCAATTTTTCTACTCATAATGTAATGTATTTTTTCAACTTATTTTGCAATGTAGTTGCTCTACCGATACTGAAATGCATTTGTTCTACTTATACTGTAATGCCTGAACTTTAATAAAGCCGTTTAAACGGCTGGCCTATAGATGCCATGCCTTCTCCCCATATGCTTCCAAACATTAGATTTCTCCAAAGCTGGCTGATCTATTCCAGGAAACTCATGTTTTTTAAATTAAAAAATCCATTCTATTAGCTTCGCTTTTGTTCGAGGGGGTGGCTGGCTGGGTGGCGAAATCTTTGGACGGCCATTTGACCCACTTGCCTTCAACCTACCGAGCTGAAACATGGCCCATAGACGCGATGCCAATGACAACACATTCTTTCAAATTGTTAGTCCCACCCCTCCACCCCTACCCCCCAAAATCGGTTTTGACCGGGTTTTTTTGTTCAGAGGCAAGATCAAATAAAATTCCCGAAAACTGCGCTAAATGAGATTAGTTTTAAAAAAAACAAACAAACAAACAACAAACCATATCGCAAGTGAGTTTGGTGCGTATTATTTTCTTTTGTTTTTCTAAAACAATTGCTATAATAAATCTGTTGTGTACAAGCGGGTGGGTCATTATTATAATACTACACTTCAGGGGCGTGAAGAAATATGCAATGGCGAGCCTGGGTTGGGGGGGGGGGGTAGGGCACTCATTGGGATTCATGTTCAGTGCGTTACTTGTACGCATGTATTGTACAATTTTTAAAAAAACAACTCCCACCCACCAGTCATCGATATTACATTTTGTAAAAAGTTTATACGAAAAACTATGTTTTTAGTTGTTGTTTAATTGTGACATAAAATATAAGTTACATTTGCATATAATTGAGCTTCATAATTTCATTTCCCAAATTATCGAAAATTAAAAAAACAAAACACAAACGTATGATGTGTTTAAATTATTGGGTTGTTTTTTTTACACTTTGAATATCCAAGACAAATAATATTTTTACATTATCGTAGTTGTATTCTTGAAAGTCTTGTCAGCTGTAGTGAGTCTATTATAATTTGATGCAAATAAATGTCATTCAAACTTACAGGCTTGATATAGAGAACTCCCTCTTTAATGAAAGTATTTCGGACTTCGGGCGTGTAGACCTGAAATTCACAGTTCTAAAAAAAGAAACCGAGAAAATATTTTGTAAATTTAAAAAAAAGAAAAAAAAAAAAAAAAAAAAAAAAACCAAAAAAAATTTTTGTAAATTTAAAAAAAAAAAAAAAAAAAAAAAAAAAAAAGAACTTGTTTTGAGTATGACTTCAAAATTTGGAATTCTTTCCAATAGCTCGCAGTTAAAATTGAACATCAACTAAATTAATTGTAACCAAAAGAGAACCAAAATATTCTTGAACCTATTCCTGATGAGGCAGAGCGATGCCATGACAGATGGATTGATGCCACTCTAACCAGTTGACGCATGATTTCTGCCAAAAACATTCAAATTATAAACCGAATGGTTTGTGTAATCTTGTATGAGATGAGGGTAATGTGAGGTAACTTCACAAGGTAACAACACCAATTTTTGCACAGGCCTTAATCAGTGACGAAAAAGCCAAAATCACACCAATCATTTTAACAAAAAATTGACACTTACAATTTCACCAACATTGAAACCATTCCATTAAAAATGGACACTTACCTTTCCACCAAACATGGACTCATACCATTCCACCAAACACGGAAAATCCCTTTTCCACCAAACATGGACACTGAACATCGCATCAGTAATGGACAGGTATCATTCAACTAAACATGGAAACTTACCATTATACCAAACATTGACACAATGCCACCCAACATGGATACTTACCATTATACCAAACATTGACACAATGCCACCCACCATGGAAACTTACCATTATACCAAACATTGACACAATGCCACCCAACATGGAAACTTAACATTCTCCAAACGTTGACAACATTCCGCAAAACAAGGAAACTTACCATTCCACCAAACACGGAAACTTACCATTCCACCAAACATGGACACTTACCATTCCACCAAACATGGACACTTACCATTCCACCAAACATGGACACTTACCATTCCACCAATCTTGGAAAATTACCATTCCACAAAATATGCAAACTTAGCATTCCACCAAACATAGATACTTACCATTCCACCATACATGGACAATTACTATTCCACCATACATGGACGCTTACCATTCCACCATACATGGACACTTACCATTCCACCAAACATGGACACTTCGTACTTCCAGTTGGCCGTGTTGAGAGAATTCGAGGTGAAATCGTCTCTAAACACGACAGCGCCTCTCTTCCTCCGACCGGGCAACGCTGCACGCACAACCCTGTTACCTGACAGATAGGAAAGGCCACAGTAATCCCCACAGAGGCGTTGAACAAGTGAGCAAGTCAAAAGGGGCTGAGTTAAGACAAAAGCAGTGGCGTAGATAAGGTTAGTACCAACAAAGGGGAGGTGGGGGGGGGGCGGTCAAGAATTTTGCCACAGCCCCTTCGTCGACAAAAAAAAAGGTATGCGGTAGGCAGATTACCCAGCATGGCGGTATGCGGTAGGCAGATTACCCAGCATGGCGGTATGCGGTAGGCAGATTACCCAGCATGGCGGTATGCCCATCCGTCTAATGGGTCGTACCGCCAATGCGGTAGGCGGCTTACCCAGCATGGCGGTATGCGGTAGGCGGATTACCCAGCATGGCGGTATGCGGTAGGCAGATTACCCAGCATGGTGGTATGCGGTAGGCAGATTACCCAGCATGGCGGTATGCGGTAGGCAGATTACCCAGCATGGCGATGTAAAGTGTAAAAAAAAAACACCAAGGGGGAGTGGGGAGCGATCGCCTTCCTCTTCAACGTCACTGCCTTGATGTCAATTGGTGAGCTCATATTTTGTTGGTGGGTTGGTGCATAGAGGTGACATCCGCATACGGGGTGCCGCCCAACAGATCTGGGTGCCCAGCTTAACAATGATATGACAGGTTAAGTGTGGTGGGTCAGTGTGGGACAGGTTAAGTGTGGTGGGTCTGTGTGGGACAGGTTAAGTGTGGTGGGTCTGTGTGGGACAACTAAAGTGTGTGGGTCTGTGTGGGACAGGTTAAGTGTGATGGGTCTGCGTGGGACAGGTTAAGTGTGGTGGGTCTGTGTGGGACAGGTTAAGTGTTGTGTGTCTGTGTGGGACAGGTTAGGTGTGGTGGGTCTGCGTGGGACAGGTTAAGTGTGGTGGGTCTGCGTGGGACAGGTTAAGTGTGGTGGGTCTGTGTGGGACAGGTTAAGTGTGGTGGGTCTGTGTGTGACAGGTTAAGTGTGGTGGGTCTGTGTGGGACAGGTTAAGTGTGGTGGGTCTGTGTGTGACAGGTTAAGAGTGGTGGGTCTGTGTGTGACAGGTTAAGTGTGGTGGGTCTGTGTGTGACAGGTTAAGTGTGGTGGGTCTGTGTGGGACAGGTTAAGTGTGGTGGGTCTGTGTGTGACAGGTTAAGTGTGGTGGGTCTGTGTGGGGCAGGTTAAGTGTGGTGGGTCTGTGTGTGACAGGTTAAATGTGATGTTTTCCGTAGGTTCCCATTCTCCTTCTTTCACATTTTAATGCATTTTCAAGAAATGCTTACACTAGAATTTCAATAAAACATAATGTTTTACTCCCATAGATGTGCCCACCCCCTTATCCCCACCTTTGAACGGTATAGTTACAAAGATATATCAATGTCCTTAGTTCCAAAGTAATCTTATCCACTATTTGATCCACGATCTTATCCATTATTTATCTCTTTCTGACTTCATGGAGTTTCGAGACAAGGGTGCATTTATATAAATGGGCCCACAATGTGTCAACGCCCATGATCTGTGTTTCCCATTGGTAGTATATCTCATATTTATTTATTTTGAAAAAAAAACAAAAAACAACAACAATTAAAAACTCATGTTCATGATTGTAACCTCATCTGACTGTAACATCACCTGACTACATCATATTTGTACCTCAGGCTAGGGCTGGGCTCACCACGCTGTACATACAATTTAACAAACATAATCATGAACTTAAAAATTTAACACACGTTATTAATGAAACAAAACGAAGCTAATGTATATTCACTTAACACATTCAAGAACTATTTACATGACCAGCCATCACTTAACACATTCAAGAACTATTTACATGACCAGCCATCACTTAACACATTCAAGAACTATTTACATGACCAGCCATCACTTAACACATTCAAGAACTATTTACATGACCAGCCATCACTTAACACATTCAAGAACTATTTACATGACCAGCCATCACTTAACACATTCAAGAACTATTTACATGACCAGCCATCACTTAACACATTCAAGAACTATTTACATGACCAGCCATCACTTAACACATTCAAGAACTATTTACATGACCAGCCATCACTTAACACATTCAAGAACTATTTACATGACCAGCCATCACTTAACACATTCAAGAACTATTTACATGACCAGCCATCACTTAACACATTCAAGAACTATTTACATGACCAGCCATCACTTAACACATTCAAGAACTATTTACATGACCAGCCATCACTTAACACATTCAAGAACTATTTACATGACCAGCCATCACTTAACACATTCAAGAACTATTTACATGACCAGCCATCACTTAACACATTCAAGAACTATTTACATGACCAGCCATCACTTAACACATTCAAGAACTATTTACATGACCAGCCATCACTTAACACATTCAAGAACTATTTACATGACCAGCCATCACTTAACACATTCAAGAACTATTTACATGACCAGCCATCACTTAACACATTCAAGAACTATTTACATGACCAGCCATCACTTAACACATTCAAGAACTATTTACATGACCAGCCATCACTTAACACATTCAAGAACTATTTACATGACCAGCCATCACTTAACACATTCAAGAACTATTTACATGACCAGCCATCACTTAACACATTCAAGAACTATTTACATGACCAGCCATCACTTAACACATTCAANAAAAAAAAAAAAAAGGAGGGGGGGGGGGAATCAGTCAAGATGGTAACAAATTAATAATTGTAGTACTCGCGATTGCTATGTTATTGATATTAAATAATCTCATTTTATTCAATACTTTAACAGACAATCAGATAAGTTGCATACACATTACATCAATATAGAATAATGTCTAGTGTAAGAAACGCTTTGAATACATTAGATTTATCTTACAGACCTTGTCACGTTAGACCACGTTACGTTTCAAGAAACTAGATTTGCGTATAGTTTATATTTGATGAAAATTTTAATTTTAAAAAGATGGCAAAACTCAGGGATAAAAAGTTATCTTTAGTAGGTGGCAGATATAAAAAGGATATCTTCAGTAGGCAGTATATATATAAAGATAAAATCTTCAGTAGGCAGTAGATATAAAAATATAATCTTCAGTAGGTGGCAGATATAAAAATGATATCTTCAGTAGGCAGTATATATATAAAGATAAAATCTTCAGTAGGCAGTATATATAAAAATAATATCTTCAGTAGGTGGCAGATATAAAAATGATATCTTCAGTAGGCAGTATATATATAAAGATAATATCTTCAGTAGGCAGTAGATATAAAAATATAATCTTCAGTCGGTGGCAGATATAAAAATGATATCTTCAGTAGGCAGTATATATATATAAAGATAAAATCTTCAGTAGGCAGTAGATATAAAAATATAATCTTCAGTAGGTGGCAGATATAAAAATGATATCTTCAGTAGGCAGTAGATATAAAAATAATGTCTCCAGTAGGCAGTAGATATAAAAATAATGTCTCCAGTAGGCGGTAGATATAAAGATAATATGTGCAGTAGGCGGTAGATATAAACATGTAATGTAGTTTTCTTACCGAGATCGTGTGTTGCCTTATCAGTGGTCTCCAGGATGTAGCCCTTCCTGTTGTAGAGGACAGCATAGGCTACAACATTGTCTGCACCGTTCAAGTCAACATCACGTGTCTGGTACTGCCAGCCTTCAGCTAGGTCATGAAATCGAGACAGTTTTTTTTTTCTTCCCAAGAATAATAATAGGATTTCCAATCATTGTACAAGTGTGTCTAACTGCTACCGATCTGCACGAGGGGGCTGCATGCAGGCCGTGTTGGTAATCGAACTAGATTCATGTTGTTTTTTTCTTCTCCAAATAAACATTAGAGATACAACAGTTGATATTTGTGTGTGTGTTTTAGCTTTAGAGCATAGAAAACTACGTAGTACGTGGCTTTCATATTAATACTCTCCTCTATACACACTTAATAAGTACTTAAACCCAAAGACAAATTTAGGGAAGACTGTTATTAAAAAAATTAGTTCTAGGAACAAAGGCTGCCTTTTTTGACGTGTTCTTGTGAAAATAAATGCATTAAAATATATGAACACTAACAGACTACTAAAGGAGGGGCGGTGTTGGATGAATGACTTACTTGTGAGGGTTCCCTTGCCTTGAGTCACTTGATTTAAGATGGTGTAATGAAACACTACAGCAGCGGCACCCCTGTCATTGCCTTCGACAAATGAGATATGGCGATATCATAAATTAGCATACGTTTATCATACCTGTGTATCATACCTGTGTATCATACCCGTTTATCATACCTATCTATCAAAAAAACTTTTATAAAGATTTCCAAGTGAATCGCATTCCCTCAACTACTAACAAATTAGCCAAGGCCAAAGGCACTATAAAAGAAATAGAAAACAATAGCATACTATTTAAGGCCTTTGGTTTGAAGTTAAATGTATTTGAATTAATTTAAACCTGTTACATGCTAAAGAACAAAGCATTTATTTTCTTCTATCATATTATATTGAAGATAAATACATATTATAGACCTAAGGCAGTTAAAATTTAATTTGTATCGCATTCATGGAGGTATAGCGTTTTGGAGAATACCGTATACTATTTTTTATTAAGATTCCACACCGTGTTTATTTAGTCCTCATATCACCATTTCAAATTGATTTTTAAATTTTCTGTTTTTTTTGTTTTTTTAAATTAAAAAACAACAACGTAAATTTTTTAAAAAAATATGCATAGAGTAACGATGGATATGTGAGTAACCTACCTTGTAAGTTGAGGTGAAGGACAGGTGGGTTGTACCTGATGGAAACATAGGAAGCGCGTACCACGTGGACAGCCACGCAGGCCACCAGAAGATACTTTATCATAGTTCTGGAAGAAAGAAACGAGCAAGTAAGATTAGATTTCTTAAAGGTAAGATTAGAGATTAGATAAGATTAGAGATAAGATAGAGATAAGATAAGATTAGAGATCAGATTCTTTTATTGGTAAAAAAAAATATTTTCAAATTCTTTTTTATTACAATGTACATATTCATGTTAAGCAGATAAAGAAATAATCTTAGAAAGACAAACATCTTAAAACTTAAACCATTTAATACAAGACATCTACAGTATAAATCAAGGGAAAATAATCAGTCATCATTTGGCATAGAAAATTATTTTTCTTAACTTGTATGTGGGAAGAATGAACAATTAGCCTACCGTGGGCAGTATGAACAATTAGCCCACCGTGGCCAGTATGAACAATTAGCCTACCGTGGGCAGTATGAACAATTAGCCTATAGTGGGAAGTGTGAACAATTAGCCTACCGTGGGAAGTATGAACAATTAGCCTACCGTGGGAAGTATGAACAATTAGCCTACCGTGGGAAGTGTGAACAATTAGCCAACCGATGGAAGTATGAACAATTAGCGACCGTGGGAAGTGTGAACAATTAGCCAACCGTGGGAAGTGTGAACAATTAGCCTACCGTTGCCAGTATGAACAATTAGCCTACCGTGGGAAGTATGAACAATTAGCCTACCGTGGGAAGTGTGAACAATTAGCCAACCGTGGGAAGTATGAATAATTAGCCTACCTACCATGGGCAGTATGAACAATTAGCCTACCGTGGGCAGTATGAACAACTAGCCTACAGTGGACAGTATGAACAATTAGCCAACCATGGGCAGTATGAACAATTAGCCTACCGTGGGAAGTGTGAACAATTAGCCAACCGTGGGAAGTATGAATAATTAGCCTACCTACCATGGGCAGTATGAACAATTAGCCTACCGTGGGCAGTATGAACAATTAGCCTACCGTGGGCAGTATGAACAACTAGCCTACAGTGGACAGTATGAACAATTAGCCAACCATGGGCAGTATGAAAAATTAGCCTACCGTGGGCAGTATGAACAATTAGCCTACCGTGGGCAGTGTGAACAAATAGCCTACCGCGGGCAGAATGAACAATTAGCCTACCGTGGGAAGTATGAACAATTAGCCTACCGTGGGCAGTATGAACAATTAGCCTACCGTGGGAAGTATGAACAATTAGCCTACCGTGCGCAGTATGAACAATTAGCCTACCGTGGGCAGTATGAACAATTAGCCTACCGTGGGCAGTATGAACAATTATCCTACCGTGGGCAGTATGAACAATTAGCCTACCATGGGCAGTATGAAAAATTAGCCTACCGTGGGCAGTATGAACAATTAGCCTACCGTGGGAAGTATGAACAATTAGCCTACCATGGGCAGTATGAACAATTAGCCTACCGTGGGCAGTATGAACAATTATCCTACCGCGGACAGTATGAACAATTAGCAAACCGTGGCCAGTATGAACAATTAGCCTACCGTCTGAAGTAGGAACAATTAGCCTACTGTGGGCAGTATGAAGTATTAGCCTACCATGGGAAGTGTGAACAATTAGCCAACCGTGGGACGTATGAACAATTAGCCTACCTTGGGCAGTGTGAACAAATAGCCTACCGCGGGAAGTATGAACAATTAGCCTACCGTGGCCAGTATGAACAATTAGCCTACCGTGGGCAGTATGAATAATTAGCCTACCACTGCCAGTATGAACTATTAGCCTACCGTGGGCATTATGAACAATTAGCCTACCGCGGCCAGTATGAACTATTAGCCTACCGTGGGCAGTATGAACAATTAGCCTACCGCGGCCAGTATGAACTATTATCCTACCGTGGGCAGTATGAACAATTAGCCTACCGCGGCCAGTATGAACTATTATCCTACCGTGGGCAGTATGAACAATTAGCCTACCGCGGCCAGTATGAACTATTAGCCTACCGTGGGCAGTATGAACAATTAGACTACCGCGGCCAGTATGAACTATTATCCTACCGTGGGCAGTATGAACAATTAGCCTACCGCGGCCAGTATGAACAATTAGCCCACCGTGGCCAGTATGAACTATTAGTAATCTTTTTTATTGCATGTTCTATTTTTCTTTCATGGCGCCCACATGGAATGCTTTTTTTTTTTTTTACTATTTTGGAAAATCGCTGATGACGCCCTAAGCATAAGGCGCCCCGGGCGCCTGCCCGAGTTACCGGTACCTTGAGCCGGCACTGCTTTTCTATTGAAACTTTTCATCTTTTCATATTGAATTAAGTGATGGTGTGATAAGGCAAAATTTCAACTCAGTGAAATCTAACTAAATGTTATTCAGTGACGAGGCTAAATTTCATGTCATCCTAGGTGTTGGCGAAGACAATTCACGGTACTGTCTTGCTAAACAATAATAAGATAAAGTTATAAGTTATCACAGACAGGTCGAAAGCCGCTGAGAGCACAGACATTTTACTGTAGAAATACGTTTCAGCCACTGTTATAAATTGAGCTTCAGTTGTAGTGAAAGAAAGGGCCGGCTAGCTATATGCATGGTCAACCTTTGGCATCACCTTACCCGTGAAAAAACTTACTTGAATGGGTAAAATTATAAAACACAGAGTAAGCCTACCCGAATGATGATTGTAATAAAATATAGAGTGGCTTTCAAGCTCCAGCTGTAGCTCCCAAAATGAAAGTGTATGTGTCATCTGACGGGCTGGTGTTAATCATGCAGGTCATTGATGTCAGATATTAAATTTTCACATGGGATCAAAAATCGTTACTTGGCCCTAAATCCTGTCATTTCAAACAAAAAAAAAAAGTTACCCCGCAGATAGAGACCGACCGAAAGTGATTTTCTGAAATCGGCCTTACCGAAAATAGGCTGAAAGTTTAAAAGGATTTTCGGCTAAAACCGAAAATAGGCCGAAAATTTAAAAATAACTTACAGCCGAAACCGAAAAAAGGCCGAAAATTAAGTGACTTTCGGCCGAAACCGAAGCCGAAACCGAAGCCAAAAATAAAATATTTAGATATTTGGAAATTGTTCCCGCATACATTCTGCATACATCGAAAATGATTGGGGGGGGGGGGAGAAATATCAATATTTACATTCTTTTTATAAAAATGAGATAAGCGTGAATATTTATAAATAAACATCTACTATAGGGGTCTCCAACTCGAGGCCCGCGAGCCATTTGTGACCCGCAAGACGATATTTTGCGGCCCGCCACATGAAAGAAAAGTTTAATGTTAATGCGCCGGCGCCAACTGACAAGCATGGACATTTATTTTATTGCATTGCCCTCCACCTTCCCTGACGTTTTTATGTTGTTCAAGCGGATCACGTGACTTTTTGGGAGCACCTATCTGTGGGAAAAGCTCTTTCCCACCATGCCCTTTAACAAGTCAAAGTTCGGGGCCAAACTTACTGATGAGGATCTTCAAGCTATACCGAGGGTCTTAGTTGCTTCCTCACTCAAGCCAAAGTTGCTCAGCTGTGTAAAAAAGAAGCGCTGCCAGGTCTCTGGCAACAGTGAGCAGGTGGAGGAAAGCGAATCCTAGATCTTGAGAACCCTTCATGTTTTTATTGTTATTTCTAAAGGTTGAGCAGATTGTAACAGTTGTAATCGCCTTTTTTGTGGGATACTTGATGCGGTCCAGTCTCACTCAGACTCTACCTCCTGCGCCGGGCCCCCTGATCATTTGAGTTTGAGACCCTTAATGAATACTTTAGATTTTTACCATTTTAATATAAAATAATTTAAATTGTTTTACAATTTAAAAAAAATAAATTAGTATGGTAGGAGAAAATTTGGCCAAAAAAAATGGAAAAGGGGGGGGGGGCAAAATTAAAAAAAATTAATGCAAATTAGACTCTTGAGAGCCTTTGCTGTTATAATATAATTACAACCTAGAACATCTACCTACAACAATTATTGTGGCTCTTATAGAGCTAATTGCCACCTAAATATATGTTATTTAGGCTATAAAAATATCACCACAATGTTTCGCTGTTTTCGTCATACTAATGCTTTGTGTTTTCATTAATAGCTTGCAAGATATCACTGTATTAATATTCAACCTAGTAACAACGCACTAGTCTTTCCATGCTGGTGACGTAATTATTTCGTTCGAGACTAACCTCCCTCACCCCCAATGGTGGTGAAAATTATTTTTTTAAACCGGGTCTCTTAAAATTGTCCTGATCATGATTCTAAAAGATCGCTTAATTTGTTCTTAAAGATTGCTTTATTTGATATTAAAGATCGTTTAGTTTGTTCTTAAAGATCGCTTAGTTTGTTCTTAAAGATAATGTAATATGGTCTTAAAGATCGTTTAGTTTGTTGTTAATGATCGTTTAGTTTGTTCTTAAAGATCGGTGAGTTTGTTCATAAAGATCGCTTAGTTTATTCTTAAAGATCGCTTAATTTGCTTTTAAAGATGGCTTAGTTTGTTGTTAAAGATCGCTTAGTTTGTTGTTAAAGATCGCTTAGTTTGTTGTTAAAGATCGTTCATTTTTTTGTTAATGATCGCTTTATTTGTTCTTAAAAATCAGTTAGTTTGTTAATAAATATCGCTTAGTTTGTTGTTAAATATCGTTTTCGCTGAGTATTGGATGACCGAAAACCTCAGTCTATTTCGGCCAGATGGCCGAAAGTCAAAGTCAATTTCGGCTGAAACCGAAAAAAAAACGAAAGTTAACTTTTGTCTTTCAGCCGAAACCGAAATTAAGCCGAAAGTTAACTTTTCAGTTTCGGCCGAAATCGAAACTTGGCCGAAAGTGATAAAATTGCCACTTTCGGCGCCGAAGCCGAAATTCGGTTGGTCTCTACGCGTAGATACAATTTGCTTATTTCTCATACTTTCTCATTTCTAAAAAATCTCTCAAATTAATATTTCATGAACTAATAAAATGACCAATATAAAGGAACGAAGTTGGAATCTTCGAAGTACCCCTTGAATAGCGTTAGAGCCCTTTTCTTAATCAGCATTTGCCAAATTCATTTTTAAAAAAAATTTAATTCAGTTATTTTTGTGATATATTCTATTGAAAGATTTGTCAAAAAATTCCACCTGGTCGAACTAGAATTGTCATTTGGATTAAACTGCTTATGGCGGTTGGGGGGGAAGAAAAGGGCGGGGCGGGGGGGGGGGGGGGGGGTTGTTTGGTTGGGTCACTGGTAGAAAAACTATTTCCTAAATTAAAGTGATGTTTGTATGTTTGTATGTTTGTTACAAACATACAAACGTGTGCATATGTGAGTCTGAAAAGATATAAAACTAAAGGCAAATAAAATAATTAAAAATAGTTTGCTTGATTTTTGTTGGTTTTTTTTTTTTTGAAAAAAAAAATGAATATACAATTTTTAAATCACATTTTAGAATTGACACAACTCACAATCTCTTGGAATCACATTGATAAAACTTTGTTCAGCTCAGCCGTCTGATATTAGTGATGACTCACAGAGAGAATTTCCATGTCAATAAAACTTTTGTTGCAAAGGGCTTCGATCCTTGAAGGTCATGAAGTATGCTGGCGTCAACATATAGAAGCCGCTATTATAATTAATTCAACGATACGAGATGGAATGAAATATGCGCACGAGATCAAAGTAATTAGTAAGGTTGTTCCAATCAATCGATGAGGATTTGGGTGGGGGGGGGGGGTGGGAGGAGGATCGGGGAACGGGCTGACAAATAGCCTCTTAGAAAAGGCTTCCAATGTATTTTTAACAAATTTTGCAGCTTCGGTATGTAGGCCTACACTACTTAGCTCACTATAACACATTCCCCCCTCCCCCTCGCCCGTCTAATATCCCCTTACCCCTAAAGAAACAACGGAATTTTCATTTTATTTTTACAGATATAAATTATTTCGCTACTTTCGCGTCTTTTTCAAGCACCCAAAATCTTAATATCCCATAATTTTTTTTAACCGAAAAATATATTTTCTTAAATAATTGTACCTTTACAACAGCTAAACAATTTTTTTTAAAAAAATTGAACATATGATGTGTACCCATGACATACACGGTCACGTGTTTCCATAGACGATGCGCTGCCTCTACAGCCTTGTGTCGACACTTGCATGGCGTCAAAGTTTCAAGCCAGCGATCCACTCCTCATTGACACCCAACTCACCACGTCACTGGTCAATTCAAACACAAATTTGCTAGAGCTTCAGCAGTGTTTCTCAAACTTTTGCGTTTCGCTGACCGGTGGAAACGTCCTCCACTGCACCGGGACAGGATTGATTAAATTATTTTTTGTATCTTTTTTTATTTGACCTTAAGTATGTCATGAAATATGTTTTGACCCTCTAATAAGAAGTTTCTTTGGTTGACATGCGTTACAGGATTAGACTCGTCTGTTCAGAAACCAGATGTATTGATTGGTTACTTTCAATTACTCAAGCCTGGTCATGGCTTTAATTGGAAACACCTGATTGTTACGAACTACTAATTGCACGAGGTGTTCAATAGCTTCGTTTAGGCTAGGGGTAATTGTTAACAACACAAAGATCAATATTGTATAGTGTTCTTTATTCAACAAAAAACTTCACAGACTGCCTTCGTCCTTCCACTATCTCTCTGCTACTCACTGACTACCAAAATCATAACTACAATGTCATCTCACAAACACAAAATACGATGCACAATTAATCTCCACACCAACACACCTACCCATTGAACAATTCATCAACATCGTCTCCCCTTCACCTATAAAACAGGGAACCAGGGGTGAATAGGTATTAGAATTTGATTGAATAAGATGTCGTTAGCAACTTGTCTATGCGCCAAGTTTAAG
The DNA here is from genome assembly GCA_964033795.1 of Lymnaea stagnalis. NCBI lineage: Eukaryota > Metazoa > Mollusca > Gastropoda > Lymnaeidae > Lymnaea > Lymnaea stagnalis. The sequence continues at coordinate 62,024 of CAXITT010000379.1, read as the reverse complement.
CTCGATAGGATGACGGGAAGTGGGTCAATAGTAGTCTTCCGAAGATTTTGCCGCCACAAAGAAACATTAAAAGAGCTAAGTTAATATAACCGATAAAAAAGGTTACTAGCACGGTGTTGAAAATAATGTGTCCCATTTCAAAGCTTCTAAGGTTGGTAGTTAGATGTGTAACTAAAATTTTAATTTAAAAACCATTTTTGTTGAACACAAGCAAACGAAAAAAAAAAATGAAATTGAATTAAAGTTTAAAAAAAAAAAAGATTGGTAACACAAACAAAATAAAACCTTTTCAGAAACACTTATCGAATAAATAAAAATTTTGCAGAAAAATGTTTGTAACTGACCCTAATGGTCAGATCACACATAGATGCAGTTATAAATATTAGAGGCTAGGCAAACTGCTTTCCATTTAATATATTTTCTTTCTTGAAACGAAACTGAAGCCAAATGAACCTACTAGGTAAAAGTAAAGACATAGTTTTAGTACACGTGTACCCAGTTTTAAGTGAGAGCATGAGTTAAACAGTTCTTTCTATTGCAAGTTAACATTACACCCAAGTAGACGGCGTAAGCCATTGACGACTTTATGCTGAACGAATATTTGTGTGTGTATGTGTAATATATTGACCACGAAGTTTAATGTAGGGTCCGAAATGTACTGAGAGGCTGTCCGCCGTGACCGACATTTCTCCTCCCGAAGTCCCAAGGTTCCAGAGTCTAGGAAGTAAGGAACTTAGAGAAATGTGGGCTATGAACTAAAGTATCACACATTTTTTTTTCTCGCGATATTGGGGTGTTTAAGGCGAACAGCTGGTGAAAACGAGAAAGGAAAATCTTTGGAATCAGGAGTCACGCTGATGTTACTCACACGTCTTTGTGCCCATCCATAAAATACTTACACAAAAAAGTCAAAATTGTATTCCCTCCCATTGTAGCACACCCCTCCCCCCCCCCTCCATGAGTCAGGGAATCGCTAAAANAATGACCCCCAACCCCCCCCCCCCCCCCCCCCCCCCCCCCCAAAAAAAAACCCCACCAACTAAATTGTTTGACCAGCTGGTCCGAGTACCTGTCACCCAGCCTGCACTGCAGACATTCCATTCACAAGACACGCGGACTTTGTTTACAACATATTCCTAGGACTGTTGAAAGTAGAAACTTTCTTAACACAAGCCCTATACATGTAGATATTTTGGCCTAAAAACCTTTAATACGAGGGTACAACACAATATAAAATTTCAATTCTTCAACCATTCAGCTGAGACGCCTTTTAAGTTTTACGAATTCAATTTAAATTTACTTTTTTTTTTTTGAAAATACTTGCAAAAACTTTTTAAAGAGTCTTGTTGTGGTTTTATTTCCAAAAAAAACAATAAGTACGTTGAATACATTTTTACAAGTTTCTGAACTCGACGTAGTCAATCAACATGGCCGTCTCATCCCCTTGCCAGGTCGGCAGCCAATCGTTACGCGCGTTCCAGAAATCTTCAGCGGCACGCGGAGAGTTGTTCGCCCATGGCTTCTTGACTCCGTAGTTGAAGTAGTCAGGGAAGTAACCATTGACGCCACCAACAGCGACGTTGAGGATCAAGTAGAACTGAAGAGTGGGGGCGGGGGGGGGGGGGAAACATAGATCATGTAGAACTGATGCATGGGGAGAATGCAAAGATTGTGTAGAATTGAAGAGGGGGAATATAATAAAGATCAGAAAATAGAAATAGCGACGTTGAGGATCAAGTAGAACTGAAGAGTGGGGGCGGGGGGGGGGAAACATAGATCATGTAGAACTGATGCATGGGGAGAATGCAAAGATTGTGTAGAATTGAAGAGTGGGAATATAATAAAGATCAGAAAATAGAAATTAATGTGAAAATATTATCAGTTGTTATTTTGAAATTTACTTATTTTACGCCGAAATATTTCTATATTTGCCTTGACGTTAAAAACCCACTGATGTGGCTCTAGAGCTCCGGGACAGGGTCATTTTGCTCGGAGCTGGTAAAAAAAATCTACCAGATATGTTTCCCCACTCTTCTAACAGCTATGTCGCCCCACTCTTGTACAGCTATGTTGCCCCACTCTTCTACCAGCTATGTTTCCCCACTCTTCTACCAGCTATGTTGCCCCACTCTACTACCAGCTATGTTGCCCCACTCTTCTACCAGCTATCGTGCTGGAACATGCATTTCAAAATGCCTGGTTAACAAGATTGGTGTCTGAAAATAATCCACACATTTCTTCAAAAACTTGAAAGTATTACACTCCTATTCGTCACTTTGTGACATCGTGGAATTAACTGTAATTTAACTTGGTTGATAAATTAATCGTTTGGCAAGAAAGAGAACCACAAGACTTATTTGATCATTAAGGACAAGGACAGATAACCAATAAATTTGCCAAGGGGTGATTATACTTAATACGGCTTATAAATAGATCAAGCTTATTTTAAAAAAAAAATTTTTTTTTTTCATTGTGCCGGAGCTTCGAAATTAAATGGAGCTTAAATGGGTCTTAGACGGAGCTTAGATGAATTTTAAAAGTGGCTTAGATGGATCGTAGAAGGAGCTTACGTGGATCTTAGAAGGAGCTTAGGTGGAACATAGAAGGAGCTTAGAAGGAGCAGAGTTGGATTTAACAAAAAATTTGTCATAAACAGAACTGGAGCGGGTATTTTAGTAAGGTAATCCCACATTAAACATAAGTACTCTGTAAAGCTAGGGTCTCTTACGTCTTTGTCGAAAGGCGCCATCTTCTCACCACCTGCCCAGATGTTTGTACCGGTGAATCCGCCCTTCTCCCAGAAGTTGACCCCAGGGCTCACCTCCATAATTCTGACGTCATCAACAAAGGTTCTGTTAAACACGTTACAATTAAAAAAAAAAAATAGAAACATTTTTAGCTTGTCAGTTCCAACTATACATTCAATTTCATTTGGCATTCTGGTGATATATATATATATATATACTTATTCTTGTTTATATTATACAAACCTTTTTAAGGAACACAACTATTATGAATCAATTCAAATATGAGGATATTAAAATTGAATGAAAAATATATGTTGCATGAATTGATTCATATTAGTTGATATCCTTACTTCGCTGTTCAGCGCGCATCTTGCAGTGCAAGAATACAACTGCCCACACTCAGGGACAGGGAACAAAAAAAAACAATGGTTACGTTCAGCATACACTGAACTACTTGAACCTCCAGCAGCCCCCTCCCCCCTTTTTTGGTGGCTATTCCTCAACTTTACCTCCCCCACACTACATCCCTTCGATGCCTCCCCCCGCGGCCTGCCCTGGACGCCCCCCCCCCCACTGTAAAAGCTGACAGAAGTAAAGAGAACACAAAAAGAAGAGAGCAAGAAGGCACATCAATGTTCTATTTATAGACTTACTCTAACGCGTCAGGTGTCCACACCAGTTTATAAACATGGAACTCATCATGCCATGACGGACTTTTCCTGACAAAAGCACACAAGTATGTCAAAATGGGTTCAAATCATATGCATGGTTCAAGTAGAACACTATCAAGCATACATTTTGTCGTTACGAATGTCATTAACAAAGTAATTGCATGGCTTCAATATGTCTCTTATATATATATATATATTGTTCGTCCGTCGAAGATCGACGAGGACCGTCTAGTCGTCTGGTGACTGATGACTTGCGCGGGTGACTTTGTTTAAAGTGAAGAAGAGTTGCGCGGCGTCTACCTCACTCTCTCGTCCGAGCCCACCATATCCAGTGGCAATACTCTACGTCAAGACGACCAGGGATGGGTTCGGTTGCAGGAATTGTCATTGTTTGCGCCTTACTCCGGGTTTGAAGTCAGAGTTTCCTTCTCTTAGACGAGTTGCCGACCAAGGTTAACGAGTCTCATCCACCCGGGGTGATGTTTTGGGTTGACTGGCCTTTGGCTGGACTTGAACACCAGACCACCAACTTGAGGTTTGCTCAGTTTAGACCATTTGGCCACCCAGTCTATATATATATATATATAGATAGATATATATATAGATATATTTATCGCTTCTGGTGTGTCCTGCTTCCTTTTCACAACGGGCCCTCCCCCTACTCAACATGTTTTATATCACTAGTACAGGGTGAGAAAATAAAGCCGTCACGAGACGTGCTTCATCCGTGACCGTTGAAATCAGGTAAAAATAAATAAAATAGAGCTACGGGTGGGCTGTAGGACTGTCTGTAGGACTTCTGTAGGACTGTCTGTAGGACTGTCTGTAGGACTGTCTGTAGGACTAACTGTAGGACTGTCTGTAGGACTAACTGTAGGACTATCTGTAGGACTAACTGTAGGACTGTCTGTATGACTAACTGTAGGACTGTCTGTAGGACTATCTGTAGGACTATCTGTAGGACTAACTGTAGGACTGTCTGTAGGACTAACTGTAGGACTATCTGTAGGACTAACTGTAGGACTGTCTGTAGGACTAACTGTAGGACTGTCTGTAGGACTATCTGTAGGACTATCTGTAGGACTATCTGTAGGACTATCTGTAGGACTAACTGTAGGACTGTCTGTAGGACTAACTGTAGGACTATCTGTAGGACTAACTGTAGGACTGTCTGTAGGACTGTCTGTAGGACTATATGTAGGACTGTCTGTAGGACTGTCTGTAGGACTAACTGTAAGGCTGTCTCAATGCCAAAAGGATGGGGTACTGCGCTCACAATCCAAATTCACCAGAAAGGATCTAAGTTTGAATGCTCCAACTAAAGTGGAATCTCCCTAAATAGAGTATAGCTATAGTGATATACTTACTGTCCACCTGTTGTAAGTGTATATCTGTTGGTCCTGGTGTCTGGTCCCCAGTGAAGTGTACTGGTGACAGTACCAACACCAATGTCACCGTTGTTACCTGTGGGTACGACATCAACATTTGACATGTGGATAGCAAACACCATTGTGGATGGACTGCGGTAAGCACGGGACATTTCTCGGTGAACAGAAATATAAATATTCTTTGTAACAACATAAAAATGGGCGCGATACAACATCTACTGAGTGTAAGGCATATTACAAATCTAAAGAAAACACTGAATTTGTAAAATGTTCGTAGTTTACTTTAAAACAACGCACAGTAAATGAATTAGTCCTTCTTTAACAATTTTTTTTTCTGGCATCCGTCCGTCACAATGTGATAAAATCCACAGGCCCTGGGATTATTCTTCTAGGATTACAAGCTGGTTCCCAACAGCAAATCGCCTCCCTCCACGCCGCTGGATAACCCAAGGGATACACCTTGTCACCAGTGGCGTCACAGGAGTTGTCGGAATGTTTCATTGTGCCAATGTTATCGATAGCCTACGGGAATCCAACTTTTCCTTCTCTTAGATGAGTCGCTGTCCAAGGTTAACGAGTCCCATCCACCCGGAGTGCTGGTGATTATTTTGCTTGTCTGGGCGTTTGGTGGTGAACTCGAGACTTGAGAATAGCTCACTTTAGACAACTCGGCAACCCAGCACTCGTGTATATACATATAGATACCTGTATCACAATAAAATCCACCCCCCCCCCACACACACACTTTAAAAAAAAAATAACAAGGAACACATTGTAATCTTAAACCAATGACAAGCTCAATCACTTCAAAACTATAAAAAATCTCGCCTCTGGATTCCATGATTTGAATTGCACCAGAACGAGGCCAGTCACCATAAGCGTTGTCTCTGGGTAGCATCCAAATGGCTGCGGACACATCAATGTAAAAATGAAGTGTTTATATTAGGCTGTGGTTAACAGAACTCACCCTTTTACGATGCATCCCTAGCCAAAGTTTAAGATCTGATCATTTGAAAAAGGGCTATCGTTCATTTTTTAATATATATATTTTTTTTCCAATTTAAAGCTGAAACCAAATGTTTGATGTGAATCAAATCAAAGTCATCTGCAGCTTTCTTTGTAAATCAATGCTTTACTCTTGAAAAAAATAAAATATAATTCTTGCAAAATTTTGTTTCTGAATTAACTAAAGGTGACAAATAGAAGCATCAAGAAAAAGTGTTGTCTGTTTACCTGGCCAAATCCAGTCTCCTTTGGGGATCTTGGCTCTAACTTCGACAATGCCGTACCTCAGGGTGGGTATACTCATGATTTTGCCAGACATGATTGGAGGCAGGAGGCCATACTGTCCTTCTCTGAAGCAGCCGTAGTTGGCACTGTTTGTGCAATATCCCCAGATTTCTAGAAGAGTTAATAAGTGAAGGACTGCGTTCAAGCTGCGTGAAGGAAATAGTAGAACAAGGTATGTGGACGCTTGAATCTAAAGTCATGACAAGAAAGAAGAGCGTTTCGGCCAAGAGCCTTCGCCAGCAGACAGGGCAAATGGAGAAACAACAAGAAATAGAAAACAGGTTAATAACTTAAATGTTCGGAGCAATAACGTCATTTCAGGATTTTCATGGGAGGGGGGGGGGTTGGGGGCTTTATTACTGTAGGCCCCACAGTACATAGCAATTTAAATAGAAACTGCAAATTCAGGGGAAGGGGGCCAATTCTCCACCCTGCCATTCCCAAATGACGTCCCCCGTGTGGAGTTCGCAATCAATGTTAGTGCCGAAATATTCTATTCTTATTCTCGTGTCGTCATATTTCAAGCTTCCCCATTCCTTGCGTCACTATCTTCTAGCTAGAGGTTAGAGTTGATTAATGGGAGTCGCTTAGTCCATTGTTTTATCACGTGATGACAGTAAATACGAGTAAGACTTCCGGGAGGCAGTATACAACACAGTGCTTGACAACCAGTAGTCAGTTACACACTACAACTAGTAATTCAAGATGCCTAGGCAATGTTCGGTTTTTGGCTGTTCAAACAGTCAAGTTAAGGACAGCGGTATAAGTCTGCATAAGTTTCCACTTAAGGATAAAGAAAATTTAAGACAATGGCTTGACAAAGTGGACCTTCGTTAATTATTCACATGAAATCTTGTTCCAACCGGTTATTAAAATATTCCTTCGTCGAACAATTATTGAATAAACACGCAAATGACGTCATGGGTATGTCGACATTTCGTCCAATGATGATTAACAATAAAATAAACAAAGAGGAAAGACTCCTACACAAATATTAAATAAACATGCAAATGACGTCATGGGCACGGAGCTCAAGTTCCCATCGATTATCGCTCACAAATTTTTCTTGAAATAATTTTCTTCCTTTAATCATAACTGACGTATATTTATTGTCACATTTATGTATTTCATTTTAAAAAAAACACGTGTATGCCAGAATATTTTGAAAGGTAAAATTTTTAAGTAACATGACATTGGGGAAGCACTGATGAAGACGAACATTTTTCTTAAAAATTAATGGCAGATCAGCTGTTATCTTTTGTTGTGTGTAGCAGCCTAGTGATGGCTTACTCTCATCACGTGACCGAACAAGGAAGCGACTCCCATTGCAGATAAATGGTAATCCCTTATCGTACAACCAACCACAGCAGGGCTGTTAACTTAAGATTTTAACACCTCTCTTGTTTCAGATTATAATATCATTCATTAAGTGCCAGAGGTCTTCATCCTAAAAAAAATAATGTAACAGTTTAAGATGTTTTTACAAATTTACATATTGGCACTAACACTTGTTTTTCTACTTTGAAAATCCTGGCGCTCACTGCTGTGAGGCTTACAAGCGCTGAACAAATAACAACTAACAAAGACCTTACAAAGACCTATTTAACAAGAAATTGTATCCGGATGAAATGACCTATTTTGATCCCATGCTCTGCTCGAGATGAATCCAACTAAAATGGAATCCTGCGAGTTTACACACGTGACCTTTTCGCTCAGTTGATCGTTGGTTATCGCGCCTGCTTCGTTCAGTAAACCGTACTGGCGTGCGGCCTTTTAAAGGCACTTAGTAGTAGAATATATATATATATCTTTTTTAATTCGTCAAATTCATTATGCAAAGAAAGTCTGTGCGTATTAAAAAAAAATAACTGAATAACCCTTTGATTCCTTTTCTTCTTGAACAGGAGGTGGCCACATATCACTTACCATTCATGTCCATTTTGCCGGTACGAAGAAAGCTCTCACTGAATCTGACGTCATCCGTTGTTGGTGTCTGTTGAAATATGAAAAAAAATATACACGTACGTATCAAATGACTTGTCTTAATTTGAATACATCCATTCATCTTTCTTGAATAAACTTCCAAAACAATACATTTGAGTTTTTATAAACTATTTCAAGTATTATTTTTTTTTCAAAAATATTTTTTGTCCAGAATTTTAGCATCGCATTTTATTTTAATTCTAAAAATATTTATTTATGATAAACAAGTTTCAATCCAACTCACAGGCTTGATATAAAGAATTTCCCCATCTCTAATGAAAGTATTTCTGGCTTCAGTGGTGTACACCTGGAATTCCCAGTTCTAAAAATAAAGAATAATGATTTGTTTTTTTAATGTTGCTTTTGGTGGGTTTATAAGAAATATTTCTGAACCGATAGTATTTCCCCAGAAAGTGTCTTTAATAATCTAAAAATAGAATTCAGCATCCGATCCAACATTCCATCAAGCATTGACACTTATCATTCCATCAAACATTGACACTTATCATTCCATCAAACATTGACACTTATCATTCCATCAAACATTGACACTCATCATTCCATCAAACATTGACACTCATCATTCCATCAAACATTGACACTCATCATTCCATCAAACATTGACACTTATCATTCCATCAAACATTGACGCAAACCATTCCATCAAACATTGACGCAAACCATTCCATCAAACATTGACACTTATCATCCATCAAACATTGACACTTATCATTCCATCAAACATTGACACTTATCATTCCATCAAACATTGACGCAAACCATTCCATCAAACATTGACGCAAACCATTCCATCAAACATTGACATTTATCATCCATCAAACATTGACACTTATCATTCCATCAAACATTGACACTTATCATTCCATAAACATTGACACTTTTCATTCCATCAAACATTGACACTTTTCATTCCATCAAACATTGACACTTATCATTCCATCAAACATTGACACTTATCATTCCATCAAACATTGACACTTATCATTCCATCAAACATTGACACTTATCATTCCATCAAACATTGACACATAGCATTCCACCAAACATTGAAACTAACCATTCCACCAAACATGGAAATCTCATATCTCCAGTTGGCCGTGTTGATGAAATTGAAATTGTCTCTAAATATGACGGCGCCTCTCTTCCTTCTGCCTGGCAGTGCCACACGCCCAAAGTTGTTGCCTGACAGACAGAACAGAAGACTTGAATGCTACAGAAGTGTACACATACTGATAAACATGTACCGGGGTGAGATCAGTGTACAGTAGTGACTCAACGTAAATTTAAAACACGAAATGTATGTAGGTGTGTAATGAGCCGAACTCCGTAAGAGCTGGTGTGCCGCGGTTCACCGGTGTGCTGTGGTGCACTGAATGTGTGTGAAATGTGAAATGGTCATGGGTGTTCCGCAGCAAATGACACCAAGTTTAGGAAACACATCTCATCTCGCTGTTGACGAGAGTTGTATGGAGATTTTCTATCCAGAGCCCAGTTCTGACACTGGTAAGGAAACTGCAGACAATATTGTTTTTTTTTATTTTGCAATGAACTGTAGTAAAAATCTTTTCCGTGTAGCGTATAATATTTCGAAAAATGATTTTACAATGGGATTTTGTATGTGTGAAGATAGATATATGATAGTTTAAACACTGTTTGCGTAGATAAAAATGATAGACATCGTGGATAGATATGACGTGCTACCTTTGTAACAGGATAGAATACAATACTACAAAAAAATTTTAAAAAAAAAGCTACATCCATCCGAAATCATGGTTTGACAAAATGTTTCCGAACAACTATTGCCAGTTGAACTTACGTCAGTTAAACTAACTTTTTAACATCTGATGAACTCATTAACAAAATATGAAAGGGTGGAATGGAAAAAACCGCAAAGCCTGGTTATAATAAAAGTTCGTTCAAATAAGATGGCACAACCCATTCATCCATAATATCTTCAGTAGGGAGCAGATTTGTTTTGCTCACTTACCGAGTTCAAGTGTGACCCTGTCGGTGGTCTCGAGGATGTAGCCCTCACTGGTGTAGAGGACGGCGTGGACTACAACATGGTCAGCACCGTTCAAGTCAACATCACGCGTCTGGTACTGCCAGCCTTCCGCTACGTACGGGAAACAATAAACTTTGATTGTGTTCTAAGATTAAATTGGTTATTTTTAGTAGTGCATTTTATAATTTGTCGTCGGCAACTGATCTGGATAATTTGTCCATACAGCACTTGTAACCGACACGATTTTTTTTCTATATATCCGAAGATCTCTTCAGGGGCGTTTCACTGCAGGCGTTTCCCTGCAGGCGTTTCACTGCAGACGTTTCACTGCAAGGGATTCGATTGCATCTCTTCTTCTTTGGTTCAGTTTTATCATAGTGTTTGGAGGTATTTCCAAGTTGTCTTTAGAATCAATGTGGTCAAGAGGCCAACCGTATGGTACGTCACACTATTTTATCAATGTTTACCCCTCCCTCTCTGACCGTCGCAATCTGTTACAAATCTTGGTCACCCCCCCCCCCCGAAATTAAGTTACACTTTCCGAATTAAAAAACAGAAAATGTTTAAAAATTAGTAGCTGATGAAAAAAAATAATTTTAATATGTGTGAGTTATGTAAGATTTTTGCCTCACCACCCCGGGGTTGGGGGGGGGGTGGGGGTGGGGGGTCACACTTTCTTCCACACCCTTCTACCATCAGGAGCGGGTTGATCTTTATGGACGGCTCATTATGTTTTCAACGCTCTTGGGACCGTAAAACTTCTAATTTTTAACTTGGGCATATTAGGCATCAACCAACGAAAATGCACACCCTCCATCTTGGACACAGCTGATGCATACGCCCTCTTTTTGGAGGGATGGCGTGATGACGACCGGCCACCGAAGACATGTCGGGATGGCGTGATGACGACCGGCCACCGAAGACATGTCGGGATGGCGTGATGAAGACCGGCCACCGAAGACATGTCGGCCAAATAAACATTTGTTTCATCACGCGGCTACAGACATTATGAATATAAACAAAGAAAAAGTCTGCTTCAGACATTATGTTTATAAACAAAGACGAGTCTGCTTCAGAAATTATGATTATAAACAAAGACGAGTCTGCTTCAGACATTATGATTATAAACAAAGACAAGTCTGCTTCAGACATTATGATTATAAACAAAGACAAGTCTGCTTCAGACATTATGATTATAAGCAAAGACAGTCTGCTTCAGACATTATGATTATAAACAAAGACAAGTCTGCTTCAGACATAATGAGTATCCATGATATTGTACTACTGTAAAGGTGAACTCCGAACAAAAGCCACAGGCTATCACTAAGATCTCACATAAACTCAACAACAAGCTTCACTATTCTCTTAATGGCTACACGCTAAAGGTGATTGCTTAGAAACAAATACAAAATAGAAATTAATGGAAAACTTTCCAAACATCAAGTTAGTTGATTGAGAGGGAAAAAAATATATTAACAAAAAAAAAAAAAAAAAAAAAAAAGTACATAAACTCAACAACAAGCTTCACTATTCTCTTAATGGCTACACGCTAAAGGTGATTGCTTAGAAACAAATACAAAAAAGAAATTAATGGAAAACTTTCCAAACATCAAGTTAGTTGATTGAGAGGGAAAAAAATATATTAACAAAAAAAAAAAGAAAAAAAAAAAAGGTCTAGAGATGTCTTACAGGTCGTGGAGCTTTGAGACTGACTTACTTGTCTTCACGCCTGCGCCGTGATAAGCTTTGTCACCGATAGTGTAATGAAACTTTACAGCGGCCGGGTCTCTGTCGTTGCCTTTGAAAAAAAAATGAGACATAGTGATATGAGACATTGACAAGTGAGACGTAGTGATATCAGACATTAACACATGAGATGTGATATCAGACATTGACACATGAGATATCGTGATATCAGACATTGACACGTGAGATATCGTGATATCAGACATTGACACATGAGATGTTAGTGATATCAGACATTGACACATGAGATGTTAGTGTTATCAGACATTGACACATGAGATGTAGTGAGATCAGACATTGACACATGAGATGTAGTGAGATCAGTCATTGACAAGTGATATGTAGTGAGATCAGACATTGACAAGTGATATGTAGTGAGATCAGACATTGACAAGTGACATGTAGTGAGATCAGACATTGACAAGTGACATGTAGTGAGATCAGACATTGACAAGTGACATGTAGTGAGATCAGACATTGAAAAGCCTCCTGTTTGTAATGCATCTTTAAAAAAAGTTCCGGTCATGTGGCATTTTTTCTTGATTATCAACACGCGACATTTTTGCCCAAATGAAGAGATTTTTCGTCGATGGTCGGGGGGTGGGGGGAGGGTGAGGGGGGATTCGGCAAAATCCTTGAACCGTCCCTAACAGCCCTAATTCTAGCTTCGCCACCGATTCAAAGGCTTACTTTCAAGGGATGTTATTCACACGTGAAGGGCGTGATTGACATTGATCTGCCTAATCGCTACCCCTCAACCCCCCCCTCCAACAACCGTTACCTTCTTCCAATGTTTCAACTAGCCATCTACTTTCTACAGCCCTTGAAGCTCCACCCACAGCGTGTGTTCGAAGGCAGGACGAGAACATTACTATTTTCCCGAGCTTACGCACTGCAGCGTAACTGCGACTTATAGATTTTGAGCAGACGACCCTCTGGGTTCTCTAGTTGTCTAACAACCAGATTCCCTGCTATGCAACTCAATGTCTCTACCGTTCGTCCTGGCGCAGACGTCATATTAACACTAATGTCATGTTCCACCCCAATGCCATGTTGATCGCTTATTTCAATTCGTATCTCTTAACAAAAATTTCATTACAATTTTTTTCCTCCTCCCAACCCAGGCAAACATGTTCCGCAAATAACTCCACAGTTTTACCCCTGCAATCATTGTCTTAGAATGTATTTTGACAGTTATTTACACCATAGCTCCACAATTTTACCCCTGCAATCATTGTCTTAGAATGTATTTTAACAGTTCTTTACAGCAATCGCCGTTTATTTGTTAATGTATTCAGTAGCAACTACAACATGAGTAATTTACCTTGTATGTTGAAGTACAGGACAGGTGGGGTGTACCTAATGGAAAGATAAGCTGTCAGAGCCGCTTCTACCGCCACGCAGACTACAAGCAGACATGTTATCACAGCACTGGGGGCAACAAATGAAACGAAAGGTCAGATCCGCCTTTGTCCATGGTTATTGATTCAGGTATTTGCAAAAGTCTTTTAGTTAGTTTTTATAAATGTTGAGAGTAGTTTCTTTTTGAAGTCCGTTGTCAAGAAAAGATCTAAATTAAAAAGCTTTTGTCCTCTATTGGGAGGGAGGGTATGGTGTCAATATCTTAGACCGTGTCAACTGACGCCAATATTGGAGGGAGGGTATGGTGTCAATGTCTTAGACCGTGTCAACTGACGTCAATATTGGAGGGAGGGTATGGTGTCAATGTCTTAGACCGTGTCAACTGACGCCAATATTTATGTCGGTGTCAAATGACGTCACCAACTCACCAACTGAAGTAAATATGAGAGAGAGAGAGAGAGAGAGACAGGGAGGTAGGGAGATAGAGGGAGGTAGAGAGAGAGGGAGGTAGAGACAGAGGGAAATTGCAAATCCCAACTACATGCATAGGAGCCAAAATGATCAATAAATTGATCGTGGGCCCTTAAGATATAGATGAAGAAGAAGAAGGTGGAGAGAGGGAGTTAGAGAGAGATGGAGGTAGAGAGAGGGGGAGGTAGAGAAAGAGAGAGAGTTAGCTTCACGCTGCAATAGAGTGCAATGTCTAACCAAACACTGAAGCCTAACCTCACTCCAACTCGTCTCAACTAACCTAAACAACTTAACCTAATCTATCTTCTGCTAACCTTAACTCATATAAATTAACTTACCTTATAACTACCCAACTTAATCTAATATCCACTTACTCATCTAGCTTAACTTACCCACAAAACCTAACCTAAACTAACTAATATTAACCTAACTTAACCTAACCTCATCTCAACTCACCTAACCGCCATAATATAACTTTCCTTAACCTTTCCTCAGGCAACGAAATCCTGAAATACCATAATCTCCCCTAACCTAACTAACCTAACCTAATGTCACTGTACCTAATATTACATATGCCAACTTAAACTAGACTCACCTCATCTACCCTAACCCTAACCCTAACCTAATGTCACTGTACCTAATCTTACATACGCCAACTTAAACTAGACTCACCTCATCTACCCTAACCCTAACCCTAACCTGATGTCACTGTACCTAATCTTACATAAGCCAACTTAAACTAGACTCACCTCATCTACCCTAACCCAGCCTGGTCTGATCTAACCTAAACTAGACTCACCTCATCTACCCTAACCCTAACCCAGCCTGGTCTGATCTAGCTTCTGCTAACCTTACCTCACCCAGCATAAACTAACATCAACTCACCTAACCCTAACCCTAACCAAACTTAGTCTAACTTTACCTAACCTAAATTCTCCTCATAAGGACCCAACCTAAAATAACATCATATTAGCTGAGATTTAGATTTCATACATATTTCAGGCGTATCCCTTCTTTTATGTCAATGTCATTTCTGTCATTTTCAGTTCTGTTGATGTCATTTCTGTAATTTTCAGTTCTGTTGATGTCATTTCTGTCATTTTCAGTTCTGTTGATGTCATTTCTGTCATTTTCAGTTCTGTTGATGTCATTTCTGTCATTTTCAGTTCTGTTGATGTCATTTCTGTCAATGTCAGTTCTGTCAATGTCAGTTCTGTCCATGTCATTTCTGTCCATGTCATTTCTGTCAATGTCAGTTTTCATTCTGTCAATGTCATTTCTGTCAATGTCAGTTCTCATTCTGTCAATGTCATTTCTGTCAATGTCAGTCCTCTCAATGTCAATTCTGTCAATGTCAGGTCTGTCAATGGCTTGTTAATATCATTAAATCACGTACCTCATTGGGAATATTGATAAAACATTGAGCAAGACAGCAAGCTCGGGCTGTTAAACCGCTAAAACAACATGTTTGTGTTAAATAATTAGTTGTTTCAAAATAACCTTACGTGATATCAACTTTGTAAAAACCTGCACAGTGGTCCCCAGACTGTTTTTAACGCGCCAGCACGATTCGTTTTTTTTCCTTTAAAAGAGCCCCGACGGTTTATTTATGGGCTTCTGCTTTTTTTTTCTCATACATTTCTCGCTAAATTTCCACAGATAAAAATCAGAATCAATGACTTCACAAGATCAATAACAAGCAACACGCCTCAAGTAGGGTATATCTTGATTAATTTTAGAACCCCCGTCTTCTGACCCCTTGACAGTAGTTATTTATGGTCCAAACAAATGGAAACTTTTGTCTCCTGTTCATTTGAAAAAAAAAACAGCATTTAAAAAAAAAAAAATTCGGCCTGTTCGGGTTTGGCCAGTGGCTACTTTGGAGGTTTGACCAGTGGCTACTTTGAGGTTTGACCAGTGGCTACTTTGGAGGTTGGCAAACAAATGGATTCAAGGAAAGTGATCGCCAACATTTCAGCCTGTGTTTGTGTTTGAGATTGTGTTTGATATTGTGTTTGATATTGTGTTTGATATTTTATTTGATATCGTGTTTGATATTGTCTTTGAGATTGTGTTTGATATCGTGTTTGATATTGTATTTGATATTGTGTTTGACATTGTGTTTGATATTGCGTTTGATATCGTGTTTGATATTGTATTTGAAATTGTGTTTGATATTGTGTTTGATATTGTGTTTGATATCGTGTTTGATATTGTATTTGATATTGTGTTTGATATTGTGTTTGATATCGTGTTTGATATTGTATTTGATATCGTGTTTGATATTGTATTTGATATTGTGTTTGATATTGTGTTTGATATCGTGTTTGATATTGTATTTGATATTGTGTTTGATATTGTGTTTGATATTGTGTTTGATATTGTGTTTGATATTGTGTTTGATATTGTGTTTGATATCGTGTTTGATATCGTGTTTGGGATCGTGTTGGCGTTTATGTTTGCGTTTACATTTATGTCTTGTAATTATTTATTAAAATTGTTGACAATTTTTATGTTTTATGTTTTATGTTTGTGTTTCCAATATTGTTTATGGATAAGGTTTTGATTGTGGTGGAAATTTTTTCGTTTAGAATTGTGCAGTTGTTGCTATTGAGACAAACTACATTCAACGAGCAGCATAGCCAACGGCAACTAAACATAACGTGTGGTGCTAGTATGTAACACAACATCATGTGTGGTGCTAGTAGGTAACACATCTTGATGTGTGGTGCTAGTATGTAACACATCATGATGTGTGGTGCTAGTATGTAACACAACATGATGTGTGGTGCTATTATGTAACACAACATGATTTGTGGTACTAGTATGTAACACGTGATCAGTGGTGCTAGCATGTAACACATCATGAAATGTGGTGCTAGTATGTAACACATGATGTGTGGTGCTAGTATATAACACGTGATGTGTGGTGCTTGTATGTAACACATCATGTGTGGTGCCAGTATGTAACGCTACATGATATGTGGTGCTAGTATGTAACACATCATGTCGTGTGTTGCTAGTATGTAACACATCATGATGTGTATTTATAGTATGTAACACATGATGTGTGGTTCTAGTATGTAACACATCATGTGTGTTGCTAGTATATAACACATCATGATGTTTGCTGCTAGTATGTAACACAACATGATGTGTGATGCTAGTATGCAACACATCATGATGAGTGATGCTAGTATGTAACACAGCATGATGTGTGGTGCTAGTATGTAACACAACATGATGTGTGGTGCTAGAATGTAACACATCATGATGTGTGGTGTTAGTATGTAACACAACATGATGTGTGGTGCTAGTATGTAACACAACATGATGTGTGGTGCTAGAATGTAACACATCATGATGTGTGGTGTTAGTATGTAACACAACATGATGTGTGGTGCTAGTATGTAACACATCATGATGTTTAATGCAACACTGTAATTCAACATAGTTTGTAATATGCTTTGCTGTATTTCATCGATGTGTTCCCCACCACGCCACACCCAATCTTCATTGCATATTACCCCACCATCCTTCATACAGAAAACCTTTATCGAATTTCCCCCACCTCTCCTACCCCCAACAGCCTTTAACTCCCCTATTAAAAAAAAAATAATCTTTAAAATATTCCGATCTAGTACCACATGTTACGTCTAGGTGTTCCTACTGTTGTTATGTTACGCCTAGGTGTTCCTACTGTTGTTATGTTACACCTAGTTGTTCCTACTGTTATGTTACGCCTAGGTGTTCCTACTGTTGTTATGTTACGCCTAGGTGTTCCTACTGTTGTTATGTTACGCCTAGGTGTTCCTACTGTTATGTTACGTCTATGTGTTCCTACTGTTGTTATGTTACGCCTAGGTGTTCCTACTGTTGTTATGTTACGCCTAGGTGTTCCTACTGTTATGTTACGTCTATGTGTTCCTACTGTTATGTTACGTCTATGTGTTCCTACTGTTGTTATGTTACGTCTATGTGTTCCTACTGTTATGTTACGTCTATGTGTTCCTACTGTTATGTTACGTCTATGTGTTCCTACTGTTATGTTACGTCTATGTGTTCCTACTATTGTTATGTTACGTCTATGTGTTCCTACTGTTATGTTACGTCTATGTGTTCCTACTGTTATGTTACGCCTAGGTGTTCCTACTGTTATGTTACGTCTATGTGTTCCTACTGTTATGTTACGTCTATGTGTTCCTACTGTTATGTTACGTCTATGTGTTCCTACTGTTATGTTACGTCTATGTGTTCCTACTGTTGTTATGTTACGCCTATGTGTTCCTACTGTTATGTTACGTCTATGTGTTCCTACTGTTATGTTACGCCTAGGTGTTCCTACTGTTATGTTACGCCTAGGTGTTCCTACTGTTATGTTACGTCTATGTGTTCCTACTGTTATGTTACGCCTAGGTGTTCCTACTGTTATGTTACGTCTATGTGTTCCTACTGTTATGTTACGTCTATGTGTTCCTACTGTTGTTATGTTACGTCTATGTGTTCCTACTGTTGTTATGTTACGTCTATGTGTTCCTATTGTTATGTTACGTCTATGTGTTCCTACTGTTGTTATGTTACGTCTATGTGTTCCTACTGTTATGTTACGTCTATGTGTTCCTACTGTTGTTATGTTACGTCTATGTGTTCCTACTGTTATGTTACGCCTAGGTGTTCCTACTGTTGTTATGTTACGTCTATGTGTTCCTACTGTTATGTTACGTCTATGTGTTCCTACTGTTGTTATGTTACGTCTATGTGTTCCTACTGTTGTTATGTTACGTCTAGGTGTTCCTACTGTTATGTTACGTCTATGTGTTCCTACTGTTGTTATGTTACGTCTATGTGTTCCTACTGTTGTTATGTTACGTCTATGTGTTCCTACTGTTATGTTACGTCTATGTGTTCCTACTGTTGTTATGTTACGTCTATGTGTTCCTACTGTTATGTTACGCCTAGGTGTTCCTACTGTTGTTATGTTACGTCTATGTGTTCCTACTGTTATGTTACGTCTATGTGTTCCTACTGTTGTTATGTTACGTCTATGTGTTCCTACTGTTGTTATGTTACGTCTAGGTGTTCCTACTGTTATGTTACGTCTATGTGTTCCTACTGTTGTTATGTTACGTCTATGTGTTCCTACTGTTGTTATGTTACGTCTATGTGTTCCTACTGTTATGTTACGTCTATGTGTTCCTACTGTTGTTATGTTACGTCTATGTGTTCCTACTGTTATGTTACGTCTATGTGTTCCTACTGTTATGTTACGTCTATGTGTTCCTACTGTTATGTTACGTCTATGTGTTCCTACTGTTATGTTACGTCTATGTGTTCCTACTGTTATGTTACGCCTAGGTGTTCCTACTGTTGTTATGTTACGTCTATGTGTTCCTACTGTTGTTATGTTACGTCTATGTGTTCCTACTGTTGTTATGTTACGTCTAGGTGTTCCTACTGTTATGTTACGTCTATGTGTTCCTACTGTTATGTTACGTCTATGTGTTCCTACTGTTATGTTACGCCTAGGTGTTCCTACTGTTGTTATGTTACGTCTATGTGTTCCTACTGTTGTTATGTTACGTCTATGTGTTCCTACTGTTGTTATGTTACGTCTAGGTGTTCCTACTGTTATGTTACGTCTATGTGTTCCTACTGTTGTTATGTTACGCCTAGGTGTTCCTACTGTTATGTTACGTCTATGTGTTCCTACTGTTGTTATGTTACGTCTAGGTGTTCCTACTGTCATGTTACGTCTATGTGTTCCTACTGTTGTTATGTTACGCCTAGGTGTTCCTACTGTTATGTTACGTCTATGTGTTCCTACTGTTATGTTACGCCTAGGTGTTCCTACTGTTGTTATGTTACGTCTAGGTGTTCCTACTGTTGTTATGTTACGTCTAGGTGTTCCTACTGTTATGTTACGTCTATGTGTTCCTACTGTTGTTATGTTACGCCTAGGTGTTCCTACTGTTGTTATGTTACGCCTAGGTGTTCCTAGTGTTGTTATGTTACGCCTAGGTGTTCCTACTGTTGTTATGTTACGCCTAGGTGTTCCTAGTGTTGTTATGTTATGTCTAGGCGTTACTACTGTTGTTACGACGTGTACCCTTGGTGTGGACTACGTCTCACCGTTCACAAGTATGCACTGGTGTACACAGGTTGACAATCATGGAGCACCAACCACTCAGCCAAGTCCATGCGTAGCAGACGTTCAATAACCGAGTTCTTTATTACTCAAAAACACACAGGCCAACAGCAGCGCTAGCCAGCGACATTAATAATCCTTTCGAACACATCATCAAAATCCTCAGTGACATAGGGCACGAAATAACCTCAAACTACCACATGTATGTCCTACTATCTGTATCAGTGACACAGGGCACGAAATAACCTCAAACTACCACATGTATGTCCTACTATCTGTCTCTGTGACACAGCCCTCGTTTGTTAACATCACGCAACCCTTCTTAGTGACTCTGACACAACCCCGCCCCTTATATACCCCCCCCTCCCCGACCCCCATCGACAGTGACAACCTCACGCTTCGTTCACTCAAAGTTGCACCCATTTTGGTGAACATCATTTACAGTTATCAAACACATCACAACAGCGGTTCTCATGCCCTTGACACTACGTTTGCTCTAGTACTATACTTTCAGTTCAGCACTTACTCTAGTTTTCTTCTTACTCTAGTAATTTTATTACACTAGTAATATAATTTATCTAGTACAAAACCTAATCAAGTACTATACTTACTCTATTACTTTAATTACTCTAGTACTGTACTTACTCTCGAACACTTTTAAAGCTACGTGTTGAGCTGTCTATGAAGAGACGTCCCTTCGCGCTCACCTTTTATCTTGATAAGGAAATATTCTTCGAATGTTCTCTGACAGCATCGCAAAACTCTTAGTTCTTCTTTTCGATAAAGAATGTCTGGAAATCTTCTAAACACTCCCCCCCCCCCCTCCCGCACCACCCTTTCCCACTTCAATGCAATGCTTCTCACCTTTTATCTTGATAAGGAAATATTCTTCGAATGTTCTCTGACAGCATCGCAAAACTCTTAGTTCTTCTTTTCGATAAAGAATGTCTGGAAATCTTCTAAACCCTCCCCCCCCCCCCTCCCGCACCACCCTTTCCCACTTCAATGCAATGCTTGATCCAGGCCGAGTGCGTCGTATCTCTTAAGTCCGGAGTCAACCATTTCAGGACACTCCCCTGTGAAGTTATCTAGTGATCGCTATCACTGCCCTCAGGTTCATTAACTCTGACCACAGTTTCCCAATGTTCGTCCCCGTGACGCACGGTTAATGTTATTCGTATGGTTTGTAACCCACTTACATCGTTGTATCCATGCACGCCTTTGGGGCAACACACACACACACACACACACACACACACACACACACACGGAGAGTTGAATGCAGGCACAGCTTTAAATCAACAAGGGCTCAACAATAATTTGATTCTGTCGTCCGAAAGAAGTAACTTATTTCTACGTGTTGAAAAATAGATTTTAAAAAACGTTCAATCCATTCTACAATGATTCCCGAGTGGACCGTGTCGCCCCCAAAGGGACGTAACTCATGAAAAACCGGTCATATCCCAGTATCATGATTGTTGTGTCCCTTTGAAAAGACACCTGGTTTTTGAGAGACGAGTCCTTTTCTCAAATACGTCCAACCTCAGATGAAGTATTTTCTCAATCATAATTTGACCACATAATGGTTTAAGCGCGGACTACCATGATGAGGCCCAAGGGGCAGGATGAATGGTGGATACATATGAGGTGACATCTGGATTGATTAATATGGATACGCACCTCTTCCGGCATCTAACGGGCGCAGAGTGGCGGCGCTGCTACAGCTGGTATTTAATCAGCTTGTTTTCTTTTCAAAATTTCCTTTCCATTTAACAAAACAAGTTTATGGAATGGCTGGAAAGCAAAAAATTTGATTATTCCCCTTGTCAATAAATCCAAGTTTAAAATATTTATAATTAAAATAAAGGTTATTTTATATTTGCCTTTTCACATTACCATTTTAAGTTCTAAAGAAAAAAAAAAAAAAAAAAAAAAAAAAAAAAAATACAGTAAGCATAAATAATATTACGTTAAAATATTTAATGTTTCTTCTAATAATTGGTCAAATTTTTAAAGATTTTTCATGCATCAAAGTTGTTAATTTATGTCAAATACTCAATTGTAGATGTAAGGTTTATGGATAAAGTAAATTTACAAAGATGTTTCTCTTCATTAAAAAGTTAATTAATTGGCTGAAGCGTTTCCCTTTCAATAAATGCCTTAGCGAAGTCCCAAATAAATTATAAATAAATCCCAAGATATATACTTAAGAAGAACTTCCATTGGCTCCTGTTCCCCCAGCAGGGCCGTGCAGAGCAAAAGCTGCGCCCGGGGTGAAACCTGAAAATAGCGCCCCGACTTGATATGAACTAAAAAAAAAAAAAAAAAAAATTTTGCAAAAATGATGGAACAGATGTTCATAGTTTTCCTTCGGAGTTCATACACTTTTCAAGCCTAATAAGATGAGTTCTTTGTTTTAGTTTGAAATTTCTACTGTGACTTGTATTGCTGCAGAAAACTTTGGCTCAACATGATGGTTGTAATTTTTTTTTTAATCTCTCAGGTTTTACCCTAAACTGTGATTATTATTATTTTTTTATAAATCATATGCCAAGATTCTGCAAGACAGGTTGATGACGGGAAGCGGGTCAATTAGCGTTCCAAAAATCTTGCCAGCCACCCATGAAACAAAATCGAAGCGAATATAAGGGATATGACAACAAAGAAAACTACATAAAATATAATAAGAGCATTAGTAGAATACGCCGGTGAAACTTGGACCCTAATAAAAATAGCAGAAATCCTTTTGAACACATGGGAGAGAATATTTATCCAGAAAATAGAAGTCCCAACAAGGGATGAATATGGTTGGAGAATACGAACCAACCAAGAATCGTACAGTCTATATCAGGATCCCAGGCTACATAGTAGCAGAATTTATTTTTTTTACGCTGGATGCGCTGGTCTGGACAATTATAAAGAATGCCAAATGACCGAGGAGTGAAAGGGGTGCACCACCAAATCCCCAGAAGAAAACTGCTCAAAGGCAGAAAAGGATTGACAATGTTGGAAATCAAGCATGATAAAGAAAAGTATCAGATCTGAGTGGAAGGAAGTGATGAAGAAGGCCAAAGTCCTACATGGGCTGAAGCGCCACGGGGATGATTTACAGAGGCCGGTGCCAAGCTAGGTAATCACCTAATGAACTTTATGTGATCTAAATATATAGATAGAAGATCTTCGTTATCTTACCAGGTCGTGTTTTTTAAATCGCTTGCAGATTAAAACAGAATCTGCCATTGAGGGATAGCCTTAACGTAACATTTGTTGTATCTTTTTTATTATTTATGTACCTAGTTAAACCTCCATCTTCAACTATGGCGTGTGCGCCTTCATTAAGGTCAAATAAAATGTCAAAAAGGCCTTCGTGATTATTATTTTTTTGTTTTTATAATTATTTTTTTATTTTATTATTTTAATGCACACTGAAACGCCTTAATCTTTTTATTATATTTTTAAGCTCCATTTCCTGCTATGAAACTATTTATAATCACTGATTGTGGTAATCACACACTGTGTTGCATGGATTCGCTACATTGACACAATGATCACAGTGACATTTGGCTACTGTGATAGTTTTGCCACGGCGTGTATGAACTGATTCCTGATGATGGTATGATAATCAGATCAAGTGTGTTCAAAGGCAACTCCGCCCCCCTCCCTCCCCCTCAACCGGCTTTAAGAACCCTGGTGAAACAAACCTCCCCCCCCAACCCACATCAACTTTCAGTTTAAATGCTGTTTACGTCTCTGTGAAGGGGCGCACAGCTAGCTTAGCACAAGGCCGTCATAGATCACTGAGGGGCGCACAGCTAGCTTAGCACAAGGCCGTCATAGATCACTGAGGGGTGCACAGCTAGCTTAGCACAATGCCGTCATAGATCACTGAGGGGCGCACAGCTAGCTTAGCACAATGCCGTCATAGATCACTGAGGGGCGCACAGCTAGCTTAGCACAAGGCCGTCATAGATCACTGAGGGGCGCACAGCTAGCCTAGCACAAGGCCGTCATAGATCACTGAGGGGTGCACAGCTAGCTTAGCACAAGGCCGTCATAGGTCACAAGGGGCGCACAGCTAGCTTAGCACAAGGCCGTCATAGATCACTGAGGGGTGAACAGCTAGCTTAGCACAAGGCCGTCATAGATCACCGAGGGGTGCACAGCTAGCTTAGCACAAGGCCATTATAGATCACTGAGAGGCGCACAGCCAACTTGACAACAGAGTGTCAACATGCTTGCCAACTACACTTGATTTTAAAGGCTGACTTTCATTTAAAACTATTTCATTGAATATTTCAAGAAGCTTAATTTGATAACATAGCAAACCGATACATATTAGACTGGCTTTGATCAATAACATAAACAATAAACATAGTACATTTTAATAATAAAATAAGTCAGAAGAAGCTTTTTTTTTAAAGTCTATAATTACAATTTTTTTATAAAAAATATTCACAACATTCTTTTCCATTGACCTGTTTAGTTTATTTTCATAAAACTTAAACAAAAAAAGTTATATATTTAAATACATTTTTTTTTTTTTACAAATGTCTGAACTCGACCCAGTCAATCAACATGGCCGCCTCATCCCCATGCCAGGTCGGGAGCCATTCGTTACGCGCATTCCAGAAATCTTCAGCGGCGTGAGGAGAGTTGTTGGCCCATGGCTTCCTGACTCCGTAGTTGATGCCATCAGGGAAGAAACCATTGGTGCCTCCGACGGCAACGTTGAAGATCATGTAGAACTGAAGGAGGGAGAAGATTGGAAAGCAACATTAGAGAAAAGAAATGTCATGACAATATCCGAAAATAAGCTGCAGGTTTCGAGATTATGTATTTAATGCTAAATGCATTGCGGTTTTTCCTTTGAAGTTCGCTAGACATTTTAAACGGAATTAGGCTTTCAGATTAGCCTGGGTACAGCATGATAACAAAATTACTCTGATAATTTGTGCAGTTATATTAAGTAGCAATGACATTCAAAGTGAATATAAAGGAATTGACTCTTACGTCTTTGTCGAATGGAGCCATCTTCTCACCAGATCCCCAGATGTTTGGACCCGTGAATCCACCTTTCTGCCAGAAGTTGGCTCCGGGAAGCACTTCCATAATTCTAACGTTGTCTACGAATGTTCTGTGGGATAAAACTGGTTTAAATAGTCGAAAATGTTTGCTTGGTATACGTCACATGTAACTCTGTTTTCAGTAAAATTCTTAGATTTTTTTCTTGAGCATGTGAAATTGGTGAATTTTTTGCAATAATTATGTATCCAAAGTCAGTCCTGTGTATATACTTAAGTGGGCACAGTGTGCTCGGCCGTAACCAGCGATCACGATAAATAATGGACACTAGTGTTTGAACCTGTGCACTTACGACAGATGGTCAGGTGTCCACTCCAGCTTAAAGGTGTGGTAGTCGTCATGCCATGACCCACGTCTCCTGAAAGTGTCAGTAAATACTTTTGTTTGACATGGAACTTTAGCAATGTGATGTTTGAGGCCATTCAGTTCTTTTTGGGGTTTTTTTTCGATGAGACAACCGCAATGATTTTGTAATTAAAACCTTTTTATGGCTGAGAACGTATTAAAAGTTATTCACAAACGATCTTTACTGTATTTTAACAACAACAACAACAACAAAAAAGAAAAAGAAAAAACACTAAAATGTGAAGCGTTTACATTGTATTGATATGAAGGGATAAGTAGTTTACTGAATTGTAAGTACGAGAAATAACACAAATGGTTTGTGCCCATACCGAATAGCCAGTATAAAATCTTAATAGCCAAAATGTATTGACCTGGTCACCTGGACAGTAATTGCCTGTCAAACAGCCTGCATTGCAGGCCTTCGGTAGTGTGGACTCCTGTTTCAGGGCCAGAGAAAAAAAAGAACTACATCTGCTGGCTGTGATCGACTGTGTTAAGGACACATTTCACAACATGAATCGTCATCATGCCTCCCACCTTGCTTAAGATCGCCAACTGTAACCCCCTCCCCCCTCCGGCGATCCCTTCATGGCAGATGCAATCCCTTCACGGTAGAAGCGACCCCCCATTCACGACAGGGGTGACCCCCTTCACTGTCGACGAGGCGAACAGAAAGAGAAAAATGACTTACTGCTCGCCGTGTGTCAGGCTGTATTTGTTGTTGTCCCAGGCTGGGCCCCAGTGGAGAGTACTGCTGACTGTTCCGACACCGATGTCACCGTTGTTACCTGTGGTGTAGACCGGAAAGTGTGGGGGTTAAATTATAGAAATGGTTCGTCGTGGACTGCTGTAGCAGGCTCAAGACATGACATCACATGACATTACATGACATCACATGACATTACACACAAAACTCAAAGTATCTTTTAAAAGGGGGAAATAGAGCAATATGTCACTGGTTTTTAACATTAGTCAAATGTAAATTCCAGCTGTGAACACACACACACACACACACAAACTACTTCTATACGTCATCTACTGTGTTAAAAGCGTTTTTAAGTGTCTTACGCATTGTCATTTACGACAATTTCTTTGATTCAACAATTGCAATAAATCATTGATTGTATAGCAACCATACAGTGATAGCTTTAACTCTAACAAATATACAATTTTCACAATTAATAACATAAAACATTTTAAAATGTGAATCTGGAAACAAGTGCTAAAATACTGTAAATGGAAATAATAATCGCACCTCTAGATTCCATGATATCAATTTCACCAGAACGAGGCCAGCCTCCATAAGCGCTGTCTTTTGGCATCATCCAAATGGCTGAGGATATCAAGTCAAAAAATACATGATTTTTTTTTTTTTTATAATTTGGCATTGAATTTTTTTTTTTAAATTACCGTTATCTCTATATTCCGATGGCTCTTAAAATTAAAATATAAATACATTTTTATAAAAGTTAATTTCACCAGAACGAGGCCAGCCTCCATAAGCGCTGTCTTTTGGCATCATCCAAATGGCTGAGGATATCAAGTCAAAAAATACATGATTTTTTTTTTTTATAATTTGGCATTGAATTTTTTTTTTTAAATTACCGTTATCTCTATATTCCGATGGCTCTTAAAATTAAAATATAAATACATTTTTATAAAAGTTAATCAAGCATATATTTTTTTTATAAAACCATACTGCATACTAATGGAAAAAAAATGTGTAAATATCACAAAGCTTTACATTCACAGTTAGTTAATCAGCTAAAAAGCGATGTGACAGTTTTACCTGGCCAAATCCAGTCTCCCTTGGGAATCTTGGCTCGGACTTCAACAATGCCGTACCTCAGAGTGGGAACACTCGTGATTTTGCCCGACATGATGGGAGGCAGGAGGCCGTACTGTCCTTCTCTGGTGCAGCCGTAATTGCCATTGTTGGTGCAATATCCCCAGATAGCTGTAAGGGGAAGGTCATGTCCTTTGAAATAATTCTTAAATCTCTCCGTGTGATTATCGTATCAGTTTAGCAAAAATATGTTTTTATATTACATATCTAAAAGTTCCTTGCTTAAAAATTTAACTCAAAGAGTCGCACTTCCTTACAAAAAAAAAAAAAATCAATTTGGTTTAGTTTTGGTAAGCTATTCATCTAGGGTTGGTCCATAGACGCATTGTAATATATTGTAATGTAATGTGAACTTGGACATTTGGTAAAAATCATCACTTTCGATGGACTTGGATAGTAGAAAATTAGAGGCACAATTGATGCAGCCACCAACCAACGAGCAACAGAGCACGTGCTCCTAGTAAGTTAGCAGACTGTTTCAGGTCACTCACTTGCCATGTCCATTTTGCCATGGTGGAGGAAGTTCTCATCAAATCTTGGGTCATCTGTGGTTGGGGTCTGGGGACAAATTAAATCACGCTTTCCATGTCTATAATTCTTTCCTCCCGATATCATGATGATAGATCAATGAGAAACGCGTTATTTTAGGTGTCTCCTTAGTTAACTTGTCCACACTCTTGCACTTCATGAGATTTTTTTTTCATCATATTAAAATATTTTCAACATAAGAAAACAGCTTTAAAAAAAATTTCTTGTCTTTATTATACAATCATTAGTATTTTAAAATCCTCTCTGATTAGGATTTCTTTGGACATTTTGACCTGTTTATTTTTCTCAACAAATATAAATGGAATCCATTTTTAAAATATTCCAGGTACTGTAAAATCTCTTAAATATGTGGTCATATCTATGTTTCTGAATATTCAGACTTGTATGTAATAAGGTTGAATCCAACTCACAGGCTTGAGATAAAGGACTCCACCTCTTGTGAACGTGTTCCTGGCTTCAGGTGTGTACACCTGGAATTCCCAGTTCTAAAAATAAAGAATGACCTGCTTTTTAAAAATCATTTTAAATTAACTTAATTCATTAAAAAAGAGTTACCACATATGCAGTGAGAATCAATGTACAAAGATTTCCCAGTACGTCAAACAGTAAAAATAACTATTCCACCAGACAAAGCGGTCACGTGACTTTTCAAGGCCTCGCCCCCCCCCCCTTTCCCCTGCCACTTTTCATTCTTGTTCTACCTGCACTCTAAGTTGATAAGTTTTGTTTTCACCCACATCAACAATTTGGGGCCCTTGAAATATCTGAGGCCTCCTGCTACCGCATGGATTGCAGGGGCGCCCATGGTGGCCCTGCTGATTGACCTTTCCCATTCTACCAAACATGAACACTTTTTATTCCACCAAACATGGACACTCACCATTCCACCAAACATGGACACCTCATATTTCCAGTTGGCCGTGTTCAGAGAGTTGAAATCGTCCCTGAAGATGACGGCGCCTCTCATCTTTCTACCGGGCAGTGTGGCTAGTCTTTTGTTGGTACCTGACAAAAATAATATTGATTAGTGACATCACTTTCACCGAGACCAAGCGTGGCAGACCAAGCGTGGCAGACCAAGCGTGGCAGACGCAGACCAAGCGTGGCAGACCAAGCGTGGCAGACGCAGACCAAGCGTGGCAGACCATGCGTGGCAGACCAAGCGTGGCAGACCAAGCATGGGCGCATGTTTAATGTGAAGATCAGTTTTAACTTGAACCGATGGGTTCATGAATCTTGTTCAAATTGAGTCAGTGGTTGAAATACATAAATTGAAGCCCTGGGGGGTTATATTTTAATAGTGCATCTTTTCTTTATTTGATATTTTGTTTCTGAAAGTCACATTATATTACCCATTGAATTATTACTGGTCAAAGATCTCATGACATTACATTACAGTATATGAGACCTCCGAATAATATTTGTGATTTTCATTGCGGTATTATTTTGTTTTAAATTTAAATATTATTCATAAATATTTAGTCATTTTGATATCTTTTTCTCCTAATTTTTAAATTGGTTATACGTAATCATGGCAACTGAATCATCTTGTAGCTAATATTCATTCATCAAAATTGTAATCGAATGAAATAAAAGCAGATTGTAAATTTGCTTAGGGTTAAACTTTACAACATCCCGTTCTGCTGAATATGCCACGTCATGCTTTCAACATTGGGGGGGGGGGGGATACCCAAGAATCTACAGTTCTATATTACTTCTTGTCGCAGCAACAAAATAACACATTCAGCTCCCTTACTGAGGTTCAGCGTAACCCTGTCGGTGGTCTCCAGGATGTGGCCCTCGCTGGTGTAGAGGACGGCGTAGGCGACGATGTTGTCAGCGCCGTTCAGATTGAGATCACGTGTCTGGAACTGCCAGCCTTCAGCTACGCCATGAAAACAACACAAGTTTTTTGTTGTTAATTTCCAAGAATTAAAAAAAAATGTTATGTTCAAGGGACTGACAGTTTGTCAACTAAATTCTGATGTGAATGAAAGATGCAAGCAAGACATGCCATCCAACTAGATCATACCAAAAAAGGACCGTGTATTTAAGTTATAGAATATAGTAAACTACTTAGTGTGCATCTTTCTCATCCGAAACCTACTTCCACATTTAATTACTTAAACCACTCAGAGAAACTTTGAAAAGATTTTGCTAACATAATTGGATCGGTCTCTATAGAATCGTGTAGCTTTTGTGGGGAAACAAGTTCATTGAAATAGTATTTGCCAAATAATGGCAGAAATAGAGCATGAGGGCGTACAGTCTTGCCAATCTCATTAAGATATCAATAAAACATCCGGGCAATCTGTCTGGCCAATCTCTCAACAGCTGTTCGTTACGTCTACGCTAATGTCGGCCAGCGTGGTGGGTCTTAATCTAAACAGAAACTTGTTTGCAACTTTATTTTACGAAATATTTTTACAAACCAATTATTACTGTTATATATAGGTGGAAATGCGTTGTTATGTTTTACGAAAAAAAATTGTCTAAAAATAGTTACATTACGTTTTGTGACGTTTTCTGGTCCTGGAAATGGCAAACCCTTTATAAGATCAATAACAGAGTTGTGATAAATGTGAGCTATCAGCTGTGCATGTTTGACGAACTGACTTACTTGTGAGTGTCCCTCTGCCTTGGTGAGCCTGGTGAGCTACGGTGTAGTGAAACACTACGGCAGCAGCATTTCTGTCATTGCCTTCGATAACAAAGATGAAGCGATATTCAGATAGTGACGTACACTCAAATCACATAACAGTCTATCATCATACCAGTTCATCATACATTTTGAACAAGAGTTCAGCAAGATGGCCAGAAGTTGACCTCTATAACTTCTTTTTAAAAAAAACACCCAAGGTGATGAGGACATGGATCTACGTTTAAAATACGATATTACATATTAAATACATAAACATATATACTCTCAACACTAATTGGTGAAGAGACACAGTGAGAAGGGAACAGTCAGAGAGAGAGAGCAAAAAGGAAGAGGAAGAGAGAGATAGAAAGTGTGAGAGGGAAGAAGAGAGAGAAAGAAAGAACGGTAGAGAGAGAGAGACAGAGAGTGAAAGAAAGAGAGGGAGAAAGGAAGGAAGAGAAAGCTGGAAGGGAAGAGAGAAAGGAAGAAAGAGAGAGAAAGGAATGGAGAGAGATAAAGGAAGAGAGAGGTAAAGAAAGGAAGAGTTAGAGAGAGAAGGGAAGAGAGAGAGACACGGGAAGAGAGAGAAATCAAGAGAGGGTGAGAAAGGAAGGGAGGGAGAATTCAAGAGAGAGAAAAAAAGGAAAGGATGAAAGAGAGAGATTCCATCCCATGCCACGCAGGTGTTATCAAAATCGCAGGATGAGTTTACCATTGTCTTCCGAGTTTTACAAGTACTTTGTTTTAATGCCTAAAGTATCAACATGAACCTACCTTGTAGGTTGAGCTGAACGACAGGTGGGTTGTACCTGATGGACACGTGTGCGGACAGCGCCGCGTGGACAGCCACACAGGCCAACAGGAGATACTTTATCATTGTGCTGTGGGCAACACACACAAACAAAGATCATCAGATTTGACCTTCAATGAAATACAGTACAGTGCAACATTGTGATAACAAGATGGTTGGGTTCCTCCAATTTCCTAATCATTAGATGCTCAAGTTGGGTTTTACAACACTCCGGGCGAATAGAGTTGGATTTTGTTTTTTTAATGAAGTAAGTTATGCGATTTTATTTTTATTATTTTTGTTTACCTTTTAAAAATCTCGTGTTGTTAAAATTGTATGTGGTGTTGAAGGTGTGTGGTGTTGAAGGTGTGTGGTGTTGAAGGTGTGTGGTGTTGATGGTGTGTGGTGTTGAAGGTGTGTGGTGTTGATGGTGTGTGGTGTTGAAGGTGTGTTGGGTTTGAAGGTGTGTGGTGTTGGAGGTGTGTGGTGTTGAAGGTGTGTGGTGTTGAAGGTGTGTGGTGTTGAAGGTGTGTGGTGTTGAAGGTGTGTGGTGTTGAAGGTGTGTGGTGTTGATGGTGTGTGGTGTTGAAGGTGTGTTGGGTTTGAAGGTGTGTGGTGTTGAAGTTGTGTGGTGTTGATCGTGAGCTATGAGGTTTTGGAGTGGGACTTGTGGTAGGTTTGTGACTGTGCTGATCGTGATGTTATTGTTGGTGTAGAAAGGGGGCGTCCTAATTGTGTGCCTGTTGGTGTAGAAAGGGGGGCGTTCTAATTGTGTGCTTGTTGGTGTTGAAGGTGTGTGGTGTTGAAGGTGTGTGGCGTCAAAGGTGTGTGGCGTCGAAGGTGTGTGGCGTCGAAGGTGTGTGGCGTCGAAGCTGTGTGGCGTCAAAGGTGTGTGGCGTCGAAGGTGTGTGGCGTCGAAGGTGTGTGGCGTTGAAGGTGCGTGGTGTTGAAGCTGTGTGGTGTTGAAGCTGTGTGATGTTGAAAGGGTGTCATGTAGAAGTTAGCCTAGTTTTGATTGTGTTCTTCTAAAATATATTTTTGAAATTATTTTTTTGTGGTCAAGTTCTTTAAAAAACAAAATTGATGTGCGAATAAATATACAACATTTCGGTAGTCTTGCATCAACAAAGTTATATCATAATTCGCGTTAGTGCAGATTTCATGGCAGAGGGTGCACTGCGATCATATATTTTCATAATAAAGGAAGGACTGGTGAAGGACATAGAAGAACAGCGTGGGTGTCCTGTCTTTCCATTTCCAGCTACCACGCACCTGGTTCTTCCATTTCCGTCATATCGTTTCAGTAGCTTTTTTTGTTTTTGTTGTTTTTTTTAAAAAATGTTTACAATTAATTGTTGATTATTTTCTATTTGCTTCTCAAATAATATCTATCTAAAGTAAATTGTGGAGAATAGGTCTGAAGTAAATAGCTTTCCTCAATAGAGTGTTGGATGTTAATGTCTAGGGAGACAAGTCTTAAGTAGGTCTTTATAAATAAAGTCTATATAAATAACTAAAGTATTATGTAGGTTCATAGAACTAGAGTCTCAAATGGGTGCATAGAACTAGAGTCTCAAATGGGTGTATAGAACTAGAGTCTCAAATGGGTGTATAGAACTAGAGTCTCAAATGGGTGTATAGAACTAGAGTCTCAAATGGGTGCATAGAACTAGAGTCTCAAATGGGTGCATAGAACTAGAGTCTCAAATGGGTGCATAGAACTAGAGTCTCAAATGGGTGTATAGAACTAGAGTCTCAAATGGGTGTATAGAACTAGAGTCTCAAATGGGTGTATAGAACTAGAGTCTCAAATGGGTGCATAGAACTAGAGTCTCAAATGGGTGCATAGAACTAGAGTCTCAAATGGGTGCATAGAACTAGAGTCTCAAATGGGTGTATAGAACTAGAGTCTCAAATGGGTGTATAGAACTAAAGTCTAAAGTAGGTCCATAGAACTAAAGTCTTAAGTAGGTCTATATAACTAAAGTCTCAAGTGGGTCAATATAACTAAAGTCTTAAGTAGGTCCATATAACTAAAGTCTTAAGTATGTCATATAAGTAAAGTCTTAAGTAGGTCCATATAACTGAATTATCAAGTACGTCTATATAACTAAAGTCTTAAGTTAGGTCATATAAAAAGGAGCCAAAATGAATAAATTGATCGTGGGCCCTTAAGATATAGAAGAAGAAGAATAAGGTCTGGAGATAAGTTACTAGGTAAATAACTATAGTTGTGGAATTGTTTTAAAGGCCGCTTGTTGTGGACAGGATACTTCGATGGATGCCAAAGTATGGAGGACCGAATGTAGTTTGGCTGAAACCAATGGGCGGACAGCTGACCGGTCACTCAACGGTCAGATGGGTTGAGGATGCATAGTCGGATAAACATCTTCTGGAGCTCAGCGCACGGAGACGAAAAGCGATAGATCGCTCTGAATGGAAGGATGTGGTGGAGCAGGCCAGGGCCCTACAGAGGCTGTAGTGCCACTGATGATGATGTCTGAATGGCAGGATGTGGTGGAGCAGGCCAGGGCCCTACACGGGCTGTAGTGCCACTGATGATGATGTCTGAATGGAAGGATGTTTTGTAGCAGGCCAGGGCCCTACATGGACTGTAGCGCCACTGATGATGATGTCTGAATGGCAGGATGTGGTGGAGCAGGCCAGGGCCCTACACGGGCTGTAGTGCCACTGATGATGATGTCTGAATGGAAGGATGTTGTGTAGCAGGCCAGGGCCCTACATGGACTGTAGCGCCACTGATGATGATGTCAGAATGGAAGGATGTGGTGGAGTAGGCCAGGGCGCCACGTGGAATGTAGCACCATTGATGGTGGTGACGTAATTAACTGAACGAAATAACTACGTTGTTGCATTATGAAAAATACACACTTTTTTAAAGTCACAAAATTATTACAAAGGACCCTTGCCATTAGCCAAAGTAAAATAGTGGGTACAACGAAGCTATGGCATTTGAAGGAGTTGAACTTGTAAACAACTTCAATACTTTTACGAATTATTAATTTTTTTTAATTGATTTTTTTTTTTAATTTTTTTTTTGGAATGTGTGGCCTCCCATGTGAATACTTTTAAATAAAAATACTTGTAAACGAATCCCAGAGGGCGCCAGAATCTATGCACCCCAACCGCATGTGAGATATCAAACAATTAAAACGATTTTATCTTTTTTAAATGTTATTGACAGAATTAGAATGTGGCGCAAAATAAACAACTCAATGAAGTCTACATAAATATTAGAGAACAGGGTTCCTTAAACATTTTTTTTTTAATCAGGGGACAGGTTCACTGACCTTAAAACAATGGTCGGGCTGGTCTATATTTTTACAACAATGGGAATAAATTTCTATGCCTACCAAATATATCTTTTGTGTAGTGAGAAATACATAATAAAAAGTACAATAATGGGAATACGAACACTTTAAATTAACATATAATTATTAGTATTTCAATGGGGCCTGGGTTTTCAGCTAAATAAATGGTCATGTCCGATTCTATAACGGCCTCTGCTACCCGGGTACCCGAACGACCTCCAGGCCGTCCGTTTTAATGACCAGCGGGCCGTAGTTTAGTTTAAGAACCGCTGTTAAATATGATCAAAAGGAAATTATGAATACGAAGAAATAAGATGCTACTGCCAAGGGGACTTCCAATAATATCCAATTATTAGATACAGTTGGGAAGACTTCGAGAGATCAAAAGATATTTTAGCGTGGTGATAGCTTTGACCAGTTGTAATCAGCTGCAGTTCCGAGACAGAAAGGGCCGTCTGGCTAGATCTATGTTGAACTGCGTTCTATCTCTGGCATATTCTTAACATTAATAAAAAATGTAAAAAAAAATTTTTTTTTAACTTACCAGATAGCGGATGATGATAAAATTTCAGATCCAGCCTTGAGGCTCTGGATATATATAGGTCAACAATATGTTTGTGTTGGCTGATTGGTTGGTCGAAATAGTGTAACGTGTTATTGGCAGATTCTAAATTCTAACAGCTGTTCAAAAACTGTTGTAAGACAAATTTAAAAAAAATAAAAATTAATGAGACCCATAGCTTCCATTTAGTAGTTTCTGCTATTTTCAAAATTCCCCTCGATTTCTGATATAACTATTTTATGCACTCAAAGGAACACTATGAGCCCGAACACCAAAGTAAAATTCAACAGGTTGAGAAGCCCTGACCTATTCAACCTTGGCCACATAAATAATATTTTATTTTTTAAATCAATTCTTTTTGTTTCGTGTCAAGTGAGATATAATTTATTCACATATTTTTTTTTTGCTTCAAAATATCGGGGGCGGGCTGAGCTGGAGCTGACGGTTGATGTACATTCATGTACATTCATGCACCCACGTACGCAGTCCAAGTGCCCTACTTTGTGTCTGTCATGATGTTGGTCGTTATGTTTGTGATGGTGTTTGTCATTATGTTTGTGATGGTGTTTCTGATATTTTTTTTTTTTTTTTTTTTTGTGTGTTTTTAGTTTTGTTTTAGCGTTTTCGTTTCCTTTTTCTTTTGATTTTCTTTTTTTTTGTTTTGGTGTTTGTCATTATGTTTGGGGTGGTGTTTCTGATATTTTTTTTTTTTTTTTATTAGTGTGTTTCTAGTTTTGTTTCAGCGGTTTCGTTTCCATTTGCATTTGATTTTCTGATATTTAATGTACTCATGTTTGTGATTGTGTTTGTGATTATGTTTGTGATTGTATTGTGTTGTGTTTCTAATTATGATTGTTATTGTGTTTGTGATTGTGTTTGTAATTATGTTTGTGATTGTGTTATATGTGTTTGTAATTAAGTTTGTGATTGTTTTTGTAATTATGTTTGTGATTGTGTTATATGTGTTTGTAATTAAGTTTGTGATTGTTTTTGTAATTATGTTTGTGATTGTTTTTTGTAATTTTTTTGCAATTATGTTTTTGATTGTGTTTGTGATTGTGTTTGAAGTTTGTTTGTAATTGTGTTTATATTGTGTTTGTTATTGTGTTTATATTGTGTTTTTGATTGTGTTTGTAATTGCGTTTGTAATTGTCTTCAAGGGTTTCGTCCATATTTTGAATATCAATCTTATGTATTCTTGGTGTCTGTGGTGGTACTTGTAATCATGGATCTGATTGTCACTATCAACAATCACATTCCAAAGGCTACATCAGCTACAAACTACAAAGAAGTCAAAAAAAGATCAAATTTCGTATTTTTAAATGGTGTCGATGTGTCCGGTGCTAGGAATGTGTGTCACACCAGTCTTTGTGGTGCCAGACTCAGTGTCACCATAATGTGTCCGGTGCTAGGAATGTGTGTCACACCAGTCTTTGTGGTGCCAGACTTAGTGTCACCATAATGTGTCCGGTGCTAGGAATGTGTCACACACCAGTCTTTGTGGTGCCAGACTTAGTGTCACCATAATGTGTCCGGTGCTAGGAATGTGTCACACACCAGTCTTTGTGGTGCCAGACTTAGTGTCACCATAATGTGTCCGTGTCACCATAATGTGTCCGGTGCTAGGAACGTGTGTCACACCAGTCTTTGTGGTGCTAGACTTAGTGTCACCATAATGTGTCCGGTGCTAGGAATGTGTCGCACACCAGTCTTTGTGGTGCCAGACTTAGTGTCACCATAATGTGTCCGTGTCACCATAATGTGTCCGGTGCTAGGAACGTGTGTCACACCAGTCTTTGTGGTGCCAGACTTAGTGTCACCATAATGTGTCCGGTGCTAGGAATGTCTGTCACCCCAGTCTTTGTGGTGCCAGACTTAGTGTCACCATAATGTGTCCGTGTCACCATAATGTGTCCGGTGCTAGGAATGTGTCACACAGCAGTCTTTGTGGTGCCAGACTTAGTGTCACCATAATGTGTCACCATAATGTGTCCGGTGCTAGGAATGTGTGTCACACCAGTCTTTGTGGTGCCAGACGTAGTGTCACCATAATGTGTCCGGTGCTAGGAATGTGTCACACATCAGTCTTTGTGGTGCCAGACTTAGTGTCACCATAATGTGTCCGTGTCACCATAATGTGTCCGGTGCTAGGAATGTGTGTCACACCAGTCTTTGTGGTGCCAGACTTAGTGTCACCATAATGTGTCCGGTGCTAGGAATGTGTGTCACACCAGTCTTTGTGGTGCCAGACTCAGTGTCACCATAATGTGTCCGGTGCTAGGAATGTGTTTCACACCAGTCTTTGTGGTGCCAGACTTAGTGTCACCATAATGTGTCCGGTGCTAGGAATGTGTTTCACACCAGTCTTTGTGGTGCCAGACTTAGTGTCACCATAATGTGTCCGGTGCTAGGAATGTGTTTCACACCAGTCTTTAGGGTGCCAGACTTAGTGTCACCATAATGTGTCCGGTGCTAGGAATGTGTTTCACACCAGTCTTTGTGGTGCCAGACTTAGTGTCACCATAATGTGTCCGTGTCACCATAACGTGTCCGTGTCACCATAACGTGTCCGTGTCACCATAATGTATCCGTGTCACCATAATGTGTGTCGTTCTAAGATTTTTCTCAAGAATGGAAAGTCAGCGTTCCGGTTAGTGTTTCTCACACGGGCTATCGGGATCCCGGGATCTCAGAAAACATACAACTTCCCGGGATATCCCGGGTACACACTTCTACACATTTTAATTTTTTTTTTTAAATTTCAGCAAGTTATAGATGACAGATTGTCCCAAATTGTCGCCATAAGCCTGGACCTGTAAATAGATTTAACTACGACGAGTTAATAGTTTCAGTAGCTTTAGTACACTGGTCCCCAAGCGTTTTCAAGTAACGACCACTTCGTAAAGAAGCCAAATAACCACGATTATGTGAAACAGAAATGTCTTTTAAACTGGGCGAAGTCTTGGGGAAAATGAAAATGTTTTTAAACTTAATTGTCCAGTGTGTCCATCGTTTAATTATGATGACGATGTTACTTGTAAATATAGTTGTGTTGTTAGTTGTCCACATGCACAAGGCTCGAGGGGAAAGTCCATGGATTCAGCATAACAAAAACAATTTATTGTAAAGCAATTACACTATATGAAATGCATGTCCGAAATTGGAGTAAAACATAACTGATGTCGTCTACTTCACACATGACTTTCGCACAGATCTCTTGAACGAGTAACACGATGGTATGAGATGTACGGCATAGAGCCTATCTTCAATTAACATATGCTTCCATTTTCAATTATGGTTTTTCTACACGTCTGCGCATGACATACGCTAATTAACTTCATGTTCCTTCTAACTCATAAAAACAATGCATTACTCGGAAACAAAATTATTATCTAAATACTTGATCTGTGACATCCAGTACAATGTTATCGGTGATATATTTAATGCTACTATTCAAATGTTAACTTACACTGTAAGACACCACTTAAAAAAGAAAACTTTTTGTTTAAAAAATCACCTCATCACCAAGTTCATTGCTTCAGCCGGCGACACCCCCCCCCCCACACACCCCCACCTTGCCTACCGCCCCAACCCCTTTAAAAAAGAAAACTTTTTGTTTAAAAAATCCCCCCATCCCCAAGTTCATTGCTTCCGCCGGCGACACCCCCCCCCCCACACACCCCCAACTTGACTACCGTCGCAACCCATTTTGAGTTAACTCCCGTGGTTTGGAAACCTGTTATCGACTTACTTGATGATGTCTAGATGCCCAAGTGCCATGCTACCTTTATACTATTATACGCACATTGTTTATTCTCCAAGATCAAAATAGTAAGACATATAAAATAATATGGATACATTTACCAGTATACCTTGAGTCGTTTTTCTTCGAAAGGAACCGTTGTTACGAGTTTCGTCCCAGCTACTTCGTGAAGTATTTGCGAGGCAGAAAACTTATTTATTACAGGGCGCCTGACGCTTCTCATTTGGTGTGCAGGAGGAAATATCACAATGTAAATATACCACCCGGACTCATGGGGGGGAAGGGCGACTGCTGACGTTGTGAGAGCAGCGTCACCGACCAGGACCTACTCGAACTCTTAGTGGGTCATCCACCGGCCGACCGGATGTCCGTAAGCTGAGATGGTGTCTCCCCCCCCCCTCCCCCCCGAGATTATTCAATCGAGGCAGTACGGGCTGAGCCTGTCCTAACAGGGGGAGATCTCCATTGGGCTGTTTCGTGCCCCGATGATTAGTTAGGAGATTTTTGGGGCTTGAAAAAAAAAAAGGGGGGGCAAGGGATGGGCATTAAAGGGCTTTCACGAATTCGACGCATCCCTGACGACGCATCTAATTTTACAAGATTTAAAATAAATATTTATTGACGGATTCAAAAATATAATTCATGTCCTGTGTGTTTTGTGATTGCGTGTTGGATCGGAGAGTATTTGGGTAGATGTTGTGCTATGACACGCCTGGTTTTGTGTGACGTATTTTGCAAAACTCATACTTTTTTTTCCTCCTACATTCGGCTATGTCCGACTTTGGCAACACAAGCATATTTATAAGATAGTTATTAGATAGTTATAAGAGGGTTATCCATTTCAAGGGATATGGCGATAAGCCGTGGAAAATGTAGCAACTAGTAACTAGAAGCAAGTGAGCAACCTCTCAAACCAACTTTACCATTTGTTTTTTTTTGTTTTTTTATTTATTAATAGAAAATAACTTAACAGTAAAATCCACTCATTTAAATTATAATTCAAATAATAATAATAATAATATAATAATAATAATAATATGATAATATCTTTGCAAATAAATTAATTTATGCCCATATTTTCCGGGTTGTGCAAGATCCCTGGCTGTGGTCAGATGCATAAAATTGACATATGCTTGATATTTCAAGAACATATAATTTCCTAGAAAATATGCAATAAATAATCTTTAGTAATTTTTCACAGCACGCCCCTGTGCTGGAACTTTTATTTTTACCCCCCCCCCTCCCCCCTTATCAAAATTGATCTTGAAATAATTCCAACGTTGAGTTCGGAGGTCGACCGATTGCCAGTGGCGTACGTAGGAATGAATGGGGGTGGAGAGGGCGATCCTCCCGAGCGTATCCGTAAATTTGATCGAAAGAAATTTCGTCGACGGTAAATTGATCGACGGTAATTTGATCGAACGGAAATATGGTCGAATCTTTTTTTCCTTTTTTACGGTTAAATTTTGCTTCAAATGTCTTTTTGAACGCATTATTTTGTTTTACTATATAGTAGATAACGTTCAAAAAGAAATTTGACGAAAATCTTTACGTGTGAACTGAAAAAAAGATTCGACCAAATTTCCGGTCGATCAAATTACCGTCGATCCATTTACCGTCGATGAAATTTCTTTCGATCAAATTTCCGATAACCCCTTCCGAGTGGCATTTTTTTCCCCTCCTTTTTTAAGGAGCAGCATTTTCGGTTTGTGGCCGAATTTGTTCGTCGAAAGGGGGGGAGCAAAAAGATTTTCCCGCCCCGGGTGCACTACCCCTAGCTACGCCACTGCCTACCCGCTGAAGAAATCGGTTACCACTTTTGAAAATATCGTCAATGTTGTCATTTAAATTGAATACGATGCCTGCTAAATTGATACGATGCCTGCTATGTTAATACAATGCTGCTATGTTGAT
Organism: Lymnaea stagnalis; assembly: GCA_964033795.1. Lineage (NCBI taxonomy): Eukaryota > Metazoa > Mollusca > Gastropoda > Lymnaeidae > Lymnaea > Lymnaea stagnalis. Next base: position 21,371 of record CAXITT010000379.1, on the reverse strand, counting down.
ATGATGCCTCCTATGTTGATACGATGCCTGCTATGTTGATACGATGCCTGCTATGTTGATACGATTCCTGCTATGTTGATATAATGCTTGCTATGTTGATACGATGCCTGCTATGTTGATATGATGCCTGCTATGTTGATACGATGCCTGCTATGTTGATACGATGCCTGCTATGTTGATACGATGCCTGCTATGTTGATATGATGCCTGCTATGTTGATATGATGCCTGCTATGTTGATATGATGTCTGCTATGTTGATATGATGCCTGCTATGTTGATACGATGCCTTCTATGTTGATAAGATGCCTGCTATGTTGATACGATGCCTGCTATGTTGATACGATGCCTGCTATGTTGATAAGATGCCTGCTATGTTGATATGATGCCTGCTATGTTGATAAGATGCCTGCTATGTTGATATGATGCCTGCTATGTTGATAAGATGCCTGCTATGTTGATACGATGTCTGCTATGTTGATACAATGCCTGCTGTGTTGATACGATGCCTGCTGTGCTGTTAGAGGAATATCGATCATTCAAGAGAACAACAAGAGCAGCGACGACAACTCCAGTTAAAGTTCTTCCGAGGAAATTACATCCCTTGTCAGCGCAACGTATCTGGTGCGTGGTTCGGAGAGATCAATGGTGTCCAAACGCCAAGCTTCAAGTGTTAAGTTTCTTATGATATACGACACGGGGGCTCTCCACCTGAGGTCCAGGGTACTCTGAGTGCGTGAGAGTTGTCAGCTGGCTGCATCGTCTTTGTAGTTTTATTAAACTTAATACTTTCTTATAAGTTAGGGTCAATGGTGTTTATCTGGCAGTAAAAAAGTGGGTCAAGGACGAAAAAAGGTTAAGAACCTTTTAATTGGAAAGTTTTTATTTTTTTTTACTTTTTTTTTATTTTAGTTCCGAGATATTGATCAAAACTAAGACATAATGTTTGTGTGTGTGTGTGTGTGTGTAAAAGTGGGGGGGGTGTTCTGTACACGTGTGTATGTACACATCGGTGATTTAAAAAAACAAAAAAACGCTCGTTCTACAACACAACATCTCAGAGTTTTAAAATACGACAATCGGTCAACTATCCGTGATTCTTTCAGCTTCTGAGTTCACGTGTCACTGTTGTTGGTCTCTCCTAGCGTTACCCTTTTGATGAAAAAAACAACTTCGGTGGTTGTTGTTATTGTATTGTTGTTGTCTTGTTTTCTATTTATATCAAGAGACATGTTTGCCAGAGTGTTTAAAATAATGACTCCGCACAAAAAAAGGGGGGAGGGCATCTCATTCAGGATTAGCTTTCTTATCAACAGCGTTGTTTCATGTTCCCTAAGGAGCAGAGCCCTTCACGTGGAAGTTAAAGCTATCATTAAGCTGACATTTTAAGTTACAGATCTCGGAAAACACTGCAGGTTAATGATGGCTTGCACCCACAGTGTCAAAGTTGTAACACAATTATTGTCAATAGTTTATGTCTTTTTAACGAGGTCGTGAGAGAGCTAACAGTGTCATCCTGCCGTCTGGTCGGCCTGAGACACAATAAATGCGGGGTGGGTCACGTGCTGCTGGTCAGTGCTTGATCGTCTGATGTGGTCAGGCGACACGGTTGACCGCAGCCGGCGTTTGGGGCACGATTGTCGTCACGCTCAGTGACCGCCACCGAATGCTGCGTTACTGCAGCCATTTAAGTGACACATGACAGTGTGGTACATTACAGCAATTGAAGTGACACATGAGAGTGTGCTACATTACAGCAATTTAAGTGACACATGAGAGTGTGCTACATTACAGCAATTTAAGTGACACATGACAGTGTTCTACGTTACAGCTAATTAAGTGACACCTTACGACACACGAAAAAATTAAGTAAATATATAATAATATGCTATAAATATGTGGTAAAAGCAAAAAGGCTGATCAAACATTATAATTGAAATATTATCTTGATCGAGTTTTCTCCATTGCCTTTCAAAAGTTATCAACTGAAAAACTGAGTTCACCGAAAATGAAATAAATCTTGAATATTTCTGTACTCTTCAAAATTACGGAGCCAACCTTCTTTTATCTTCAGATTTTGATGAGTGTTTTCATAATTATATTGGTTTTTTAAATTGATTTTGGATTCTGAATGACGTTGAAATGATTGTACCGGGTACGCAGCATTACGCCAAAAAATAAACAAAATGATAACATCATAGCCTAAATTAAGCATTTAGTATAACATTAACATTCTGTTAGAGGAATTCTACATTTATCCGCCAGGTCAATACATCCAAATTATGTATAACACTACAGTGTAGAAGTGTATAGCATTGCAAGTCGTCTTAAATAGCACAGAAATTCAGTACAAATAGTACAATTATTTATTTTACTTTTTCTTTAAAAAATTATTTTGAACTGCAGCCCGCGCTCTGACGTACTGAGGTCCTTATCAGTGGGTTCGTAAAATGGAATCATCTGCGAAAGTCTCCACACGCAGACAGCCCAAACATTTGCTCGAAATATTCAAGGCAAAGACTGTAACAAGTAATCTTTTTGGCTTTTAATTTTTTTGGTCACCTTTTGAAAGATCGTGCCCTGGTGTGTGGGTGTGGAATAAAAAGCTGGCCACGCGTGACCTACATTTCCTGTCTAGTAAAATTTACAACAAATACATATTTCCAACATATATTTAAAAAAGAATAGTTATACGAACAGGATCACCTGCTTATAATGTGTCGTCTGTAAAAATGTCGTAGTTTTAAAAAAAAAAATCGTTAAATGAAGTGACCGCACATCTCCCCGGACCGTCCATTTTTTAGGGCAGCCTGGACATGATCTTATGATTTACAAGTGTAAGACTTAAGCATCAGAAGTGCAGCGCCATTTTAAAAATTAAAAAAAAAAAGCAGCTCTGCCCCTTTAAATGGGGTTTAAACTGAGCGCCTGATGATTGAGTTTGTTACAGACCTGGAGAGAATGGACACATTCCCCATCGATCTGACCATCACGAAGTTTGTGGTACCGGTAGCAAAAGTAAATAAATGTAAGGAATTTCACGTGGTGGAGGCGTAAGGACCGATATATGATATAGATATAAGTAGAGTCGTAACACATTGGTCGTCCACATAAAAATAACAGAGGAATTGTTCAAAGGTGTGTTGGTTGCTTCGAATCAATTTTAGTTTCTGAACTTGCCTCGCCTCAGGGCCTGATCGTCCATTTGGTGTTAAGTTGACATCGTGCCTAGGACCTGCCTCGCCTCAGGGCCTGATCGTCCATTTGGTGTTAAGTTGACATCGTGCCTAAGACCTGCCTCGCCTCAGGGCCTGATCATCCATTTGGCGTTTAGTTGACATCGTGCCTTGGAACTGCCTCGCCTCAGGGCCTGATCATCTATTTGGCCTTAAGTTGACATCATGCCTAGGACCTGCCTCGCCTCAGGGCCTGATCATCCATTTGGCGTTAAGTTGACATCGTGCCTAGTCCTCAGGGCCTGATCGTCTATTTGGCGTTAAGTTGACATCTTGCCTAGGACCTGCCTCGCCTCAGGGCCTGATCGTCCATTTGGCGTTAAGTTGACATCGTGCCTAGGACCTGCCTCGCCTCAGGGCCTGATCAACCATTTGGTGTTATGTTCACATCGTGCCTAGGACCTGCCTCGCCTCAGGGCCTGATCATCCATTTGGCGTTAAGTTGACATCGTGCCTTGGACCTGCGAGGCTCACAATGTTCAGGACTAGAAAGGTTTCCAAATATCATCGCCTTCATTTAAATTGGCGATAGATAAATTAACGAGCCTCTTTGTTGTCAGTGCTCAACAATTTTATGTCACAAATGTGACCCATCACCTTCATGTCACAAAATGTGACCCATCACCTTCATGTCACAAATGGGACCCATCACCTTCATGTCACAAATGTGACCCATCACCTTCATGTCACAAATGTGACCCATCACCTTCATGTCACAAATGTGGGCCATTGCCTTCATGTCACAAATGTGACCCATCACAATTTTTTTGCGTGAACGGATGGATGGGTGAGATTAGATATTATTGATAGTTTTATGCTTGGGTAAAGATTTAAGTCCCTCTAACCTTGATTTTGTAGGCATGACGTGTTTTTTTTTTAAAAGTAAATAACTCTACTTTAGTCGATAATTTAAAGATTACAATTTTAGTACTAAAAAGTCGAATATACAAATTATAGAAACAAAAAAAAACTTTGAAAAAGTCTCTCTATTGAAGACGAGTTAAAATGACACCAACAATTAGAAAATGATTCACACTTTCTTAAAATGCATTACTGAGAAGTCTGAATGTAATTCAAACCATTTGACTTCATAGAATGCTTATCTAGACTTATGCAAAGTCTTTCTTTAGCTTAAAGAAGTGCTCATCTTCAAAGTCTTTTTTTTTTTTTTTTTTTTTTTTTTTTGTTTGTTTTTTTGTTTTTTTTTTTTTTTTTTTTTTTTTTTTATTTCTTAATGTTTTTTAAGAATTTTTAAATTTTTTTTTTTTTTGTTGTTTCTTTTTAATTTTTTTTTTTTTTTTTTTTTTGTTTGTTTGTTTGTTTGTTTGTTTGTTTGTTTGTTTGTTTGTTTGTTTTAATGCATAATGCATTTTAAGAAATTTTAAATTATTTTTCTACTTGTTGGTTCATTTTAACTTGTCTTTTACAGACGAAAAGGAAATTTTTTAAAATTTGTTTTTATTAAGATTTTTTTTTTTTTATATATTAAACAACATTTCTTAAAACACATTGGGCAAAGACTGTGCAAATATGAGTAAATGAGGACACTATGAAGCCAAAGGATTTGAATTGTATGTAGACAAAATTCTGCTAAATATCTTTTTTTTAATTTTTTAACATACTTTCTGCACATACTTTCTTTTGCATCATGTATTTAAGACATTTGACATTATTTTCTGCTTTTTAAGGGTTTAAAATCGTGTTTGCTAAAGAGCCCTTTTAAAAAAAAATGTTTTTTAAAATATTTTTATTTGCTACATTTAAATACTAACAATTTTATTTTGTATATTATCGACGAAATCCTCAAATCACACAGCTCTCGTATAAGCTCACCTCCCCCCCCCCCCCCCCACACACACTTTCACACCGTTCACTGAAAGCCGCAGACGCGATGTTGTCACGAATGAGATGCGCCCTTTCAGGTGACCGCCAGACTGAGCGAAACAGTCAAGTGTGTAAACCAAAAAAAAACATTACGCTCCAAACTGACCCCCTTGGATTTGAGAGTAGAATGAAAGCCTTTAAACAGGATTGAAACCTATCTCTAAAGAATGATCTCCCCCCTTTAACCGATACATTAAATCATTCACATTCTTAATGACGGCTTTCGCTAACGGTCGATGACACCGACCGTGACACCACAGAGAAGGGTTGAACGGTCGATTATCGGCCCTTTTAAGATGAGTTATAGGTTTAATAGGATAAGTTATGGACAGGAATCGTCCGCATTAAAAACACACCAAAAAAAACAACACATTTAGGTATTCCACAAAAACAAGGATGTGGAAATTGCGTACGGTTACTTACAGAGATGGCCGGTGACATCTAAGCACTGGTGTTAACTGTAAGTCTCTCACCGTTTCAAACGCCCGAATCGCGGCCCTTGTCAGACAGGTTTTCGGAACCACAATTTTTTACACTTACACAGCCATTATTGCCATCATTGCTGCTAGCGTCGAAAATAGGTGGGGAAAGTTTCATAAATCTACTGCACTAGATCACCAGCTTACTGGTGTTTTACTGGTGTCTTACTGGTGTCTTACTGGGGTCCTCCCGCCGTCTAGCTGGCCGATATAAAGAAGCGGGGTGGGGTCACGTGCTGTTGGTCACCTGAGGTGGTCCAACGACACGGTCGACTGCAGCTAGCCCGTGCCGGCTGATCGCGTTTGGCAGCACACGTCTTTGTCCTACGTCAGTACAAGGAGTCACGTGGGTGCTAACGTGTTTTACCCTAAAGCTTACTCCAACTTTAAAGTGACCACATCACAAATATTTAAGTGGCCCCCTTGACGCACACGTAAAAAAATCGGTAAATAATGTTAACGATAAATATGTTCTAAAATCAACGAAGCAAATCAAGCATTATTTTTGAAACAATATCTGTATTGAGTGTTCTCAGCCATTGCCTTGCAACAAAAACTATAAACTTCTGAACTCGATGTAGTCGATGATGAGGGCGGCGTTGTCCCCCTGCCAGGTGGGGAGCCAAGCGTTGTGGGCGTTCCAGAAGTCGGTCTTGGGGTGGGGGGAGTCGTTCCTCCAGGGCTTGGTGGGGCCGCCGTAGCTGATGCCATCGGGGAAGAATCCACTGGTGCCGCCCACGGCGACGTTGAACATCATGTAGAACTGAAAAGCAATGTGTCGCAGTGTCAGATATGGTGTCAAATAGAGTGTCAGAGTTTGTGTCATGGTATCAGATAGTGTGTCATAGTGTCAGATTTCGTGTCATGTGCCAGATGTTGTGCAAACGTGAGATCATTTCTTACATACACGTATGGAGATCCTTGGCAACCTGAGAACGCTTGGTAGGCTGAGAACCCTTGGTTGGCTGGCAATGGTTGTCCGTTCATAATGAACACTTCAATTATGGGATTTTTGTGTTTATGCCTTTTCTTCTATTTCTTAGTAAATGTACACAGTAGATGTACACAGCAGAAGTAAACAGTAAATATACACAGCAGATGTAAACAGATAATGTACACATTAGATGTACACAGTAGATGTACACAGTTTAGCTACTGAAATAACGCACAGACAACATCAACTTACGTCTTGATCAAACGGCGCCATTTTGCTGCCAGATGCCCACAGGTTGTTGCCCCCAAATCCACCCCTTTGCCAGAAACCACCGGCAGGGGGGACAACAGACATGATTTGTTGGTTATCGATAAATGTCCTAAAAAGTACACAAATGGAATTTTCATTATTTTTTTTTTTAAAGGAACATAAAAAAAAGAGAAAAAAAAAAACACGTTTCGCATTGTTAACAAAACGAAAACAAACAACAACAAAAAACCCACTAAACAATGACGCCGGCGACACATCAAGTTAACCATCGACTCAAGTTACTTGACAAAACTTGCATTTACAATAACGCCCCCGTTATAAGAATGCCAAATTGGCTCTAACTTCTGGGAGTTTTATTTTGTGCGCCAATGGAACACTACGTTACACCCACACATACAAACCGAGATAATTTATTTTGTTGGTGATTATTTTATTTACATTTTATTTCTTGGCGGGTGGGTGAGGGGTGGAGTGTAAAGAAGTTGAGAACAATAAATCCATCTGTACAAAGTTTGCAGTGAAAGCAAGTGGTGTTATTGAATGAAAAAAAAAAAATTAAAAATTATGGAATTCATTTTGATAGTGGTACCAAAGCTATATTGACTGTTTTTGTGTTCTTTTGTATTGGTCTCCGCTAAAAGAGCTGAGTAATGTGTTTAAACACATTTCAGTAACCAGAACAAAATAACTATGTTCTTCTTATAAGCGAGATCCGCGCCAGTTTCCGGTTGCATTAACGTTCTATGGCAAAGCCTAGATTTTTTACAAGAAAAGTTCTTAAGAAATAAGAAATGTCCACGTGCATTCGCTACCAGCTGTCTAGGCATTCGATACCAGAGATCTGAGGACATGCGATACCAGAGTTGTAGTGATATTCGATACTAGAGTTCTAGGGGCATTCGATACTAGGGTTCTAGGAGCATTCGATGCCAGAGTTCTAGGGCAATTTGATGCCAGAGTTCTAGGACAATTTGATGCCAGAGTTCTAGGACAATTTGATGCCAGAGTTCTAGGACAATTTGATGCCAGAGTTCTAGGACAATTTGATGCCAGAGTTCTAGGGCAATTTGATGCCAGAGTTCTAGGACAATTTGATGCCAGAGTTCTAGGACAATTTGATGCCAGAGTTCTAGGACAATTTGATGCCAGAGTTCTAGGACAATTTGATGCCAGAGTTCTAGG
>CAXITT010000379.1:0-13021 GCA_964033795.1 Lymnaea stagnalis | reverse complement strand
AAAATTAAAAACTCATGGGTAAAAAAAAAAAAAAAAAAAAAAAAACATGTTACAGAAACAAAGTGTACACAAATATTTGATTAGGAAACAATTATTTGATAATGTTAAGTTCCAAACCCTTCCAAAGCCAAGGGCATAACTTTTTTTGTGTGTGCATGAGACGGACGCTGACCAATTACAGGCTTCGTCCAAGATAAAAATGTGTGAAATCGAATGTACCCATTACGACCAGGCTTGCACAACATACAGCCCTCCGGCTTCCATTTTGCGGCCCGCTAAGTAACGAAATATTCTCTATTATTATTTTCTTAATAGCTTTCCTCCCTATGCTATCATCTTTCGGCCCGCACACTTTTTTTCCGAAAGTATTACGGCCCGCCTTACATTTTGAGTTGTGCAGACCTGGTCATGACTCAGTAACTGTCAATCGTTTCCCTTAAAATGTCCTGTGTTTTGCACATCGTGTGGTAGACATTACTTCCAGGGTAGATATATGTATCTAAAGAATTGCACTGATGAGCTAAGAATAGAAAGAACACAAAAATGCTTACTTCTCCCCGTGTGTGAGACTGAATCTGTTCTGGTCAGGTGAAGGTCCCCAGTGGAGTGTGCTGGTCACAGTACCGACTCCGATGTCACCAGCATTACCTGGGATAGTGACGTCGTATCATTAAATTCGGCGGAGTGAAAACATCGAATCTTTCAAACTTTTGTTGTTTCTTAACACAAGGTGAGTAGGCCGCCACTAAGCTATACCTGTAACAAGCATTACGCCACTAAACTATACCTGTAACAATAGTATGTCTATAAATAGACATTTGATGAGCTCACCTCTGGACTCCATGATGTCAATCTCACCGGACCGTGGCCAGCCACCGTAGTGGTCACCTTTGGGCAGCATCCAGATGGCTGGGAACACAATCAGAGTTCACAATGTAATATCAGCGCGTCAATAGAATAGGTGTGTCATTAGATCAGGTGTGTCAATAGATGAGATGTGTCAATAGATTAGGTGTGACAATAGATTAGGTGTTTCAATAAATTAGATGTGTCAATAGATTAGATGTGTCAATAGATGAAGTGTATCCATACATTGGATGTGTCAATATATTAGGTGCTTCAATAGATTAGGGATGTCTATAGATTAAGAGTTTCAATAGATTGTGTTTATAAATAGATTAGGTGTGTCCATAGATTAGATGTGCCAATAGATTATGAGTGCCAATAGATGAGGTATGTCAATAGATAAAGTGTGCCAATACATTGTATGTGGCAATAGATTAGGTCTATCCTTAGAATAGGCGCGTCATTAGATTAGGTGTGTCAGTAGAGTAGCTGTGTCAATAGACATCTGTATCAATAGATTACATGTCTCAATGATTAGGTGTGTCAATAGAGTAGGTGTCTCGACCTGCTGCGTCCTTATGATGTTCTCCAGTCCTCATCATTTCAATGGATTTAGACTCCTTTTTTTTCAGTGTACCAAATCTTATTTTATTTGCCCTGTTGTCGCGCACATCTAACAGTCACTTTCTAATTGTTCAGGGACAAGAAGTCTGAGAAGTCCTGCAAACGTAGACGTTATCTGTCTGTAAGCAATTTACCGTTTCTCTATCATTAAGTGCTAAACTAAAGCGATTTCAAATTTTCGATTTGCCAAGCTGCAAGGGTTTAGAATAGTTCATGATAATATCTTATCGTCTGCATCTCGTTCACACCAGCCATCCTTTCAAACTAAACTTTAAACACAAAACGACATGGTTCCCCCCAACCCGGGCAGTGAGCAAAAACACATGTATTCAATGTGAGTGGTCAGTTTTCTTACCGGGCCACAGCCAATCACCGCGGGGAATCTTGGCCCTGACCTCAACCGTGCCGAACCTGAGGGTGGGGACGCTGAGGACTTTGCCGGACATGACGGGCGGCAGGATCTCGGCACCACCGTTCCTGACACAGCCGTTGTTGCCGTCGTTGGTGCAAGTGCCGAAAATAGCTGGGGACGTGTCATAAAGCAAAAATATGTTTGGTCATCTGGTGAGATTTTTAACACAGATACATTATGTTTGTTAATGGTATGGGCAGTGTTAATAGGGAGATGCATGTTGGTGGTATACACGGAGCCAGGCAAATGGTGAGCTGTATCTTGTGGTTAAACATGGCGCAAGCCAAATACTGAGATGTGTGTTAGTTGTAAGACATGGAGCAAGCCGAAAAAGTGAAACGTGTGTTGTGATACATATTGTGCTAGTTTCTTCGTTATAAAATGCATGTTTTTTTAACGTGGTAAAATTGTATTTTTCATTGGGCAAAAGTCAAGCCAAGTTATTTAGCATTAAGACAAACAATTTCAATAAGCCTTGCAGCACAACAAACTCCTAGACTTCAAGTGGGCCGTCCTGTAATAACAGATGTTGACTTCAAGTGGGTCGTCCTGTAATAACAGATGTTGACTTCAAGTGTTCCGCCCTATGACAGATGTTATTAAATAACACAGATACATAAGCAGCTGACCTACCCCTCAAGTCCATGTGTCCAGAGTGGAGGAAGTTCTCGTTAAATCTGGAGTCACTCACTGTAGTTGTCTTTTCAATACGGGGGGGTGGGGGGAAAGAATGGATCATTTATTAAATGCAATAGGGCTTGTCATTTAATGGCGGAAATCTATTAATAGAACTGATGTCACCATTACTGATCATCCAGGTACACAGCGCGGACAAAATGTCAACACTGTTCAGTATTACTATGTTAGCGAAGTGTCCCTGAAACTTGTTTAAAACTCTATTTTACGAAATATTTTACACATTTTTCTTTTTTTTACTTCTGTTTTCTCAAATGCGACTTCATTGCGTGAACGTCATATGTAACAGTAACTCTAGATACAAGGATCGCCTGAACGATATGCTGAAACACACTATAAGCTGCCATGTTTTAAGCAATATTTGTCCGCGGACCTTCTAAAAATAGTACGCTATGACGTTTTCCGGTCTTAGAAATGACAAAGCCTATTAATTTAAAACTAATTTCGGCAAACCTTTTTCTATAGCCAATGGCTCAGAGACTAACATCAGCTGTCAATGGTTTTACTAGTTAGCTCAAGGTTGCCTTCTCTTGACTCACATTAGTGTTAGGATACTGTTATTAAACTATTTCTTAAAAACAAGGGCTCAAAAATGGAGATACGAAACTATGAACAAAAGATATGAAATAAATTTATAATATAAATTTTTGATAATAACCCCCCCCTCCCCCACAGAAAACTAGGACAATGCTTAATGTTGGCTTTGGTTAAAAGTAATGAAAGTATTATAATAGAGTAAGAGACGAACATGATTTTTCATGATGTTATGGTGGTATTCTTTGAATAAACAGAGAACAGAAACTATCGTTTCGATTGTAGTAGCATTGGCTGATGCCACCTCGTCTGTGCTCGGTGTAACAACTGAGCTTTACTCCACATTCTACAATCTTTGTACCGTTCACAATCACGATCACACAAGCCACTTTGCCACGCCTTTAAGTTTAAAACATTCATGAATGAAAACAACTCACCACGTCCAGTCACGCAACACAACAACAACAACAACACAGGCCAATCAGGTCACATAGTTCACCCATCACTCACAATAATAACCGTCAATCACGCATACTGTCACACTGATGCGGTCGTTTTAACGGTTCTAAACACCTGTTCCACTTACAGGCATCAGGTACAGGTGTCCGTCACGGGCGAAGACATTCTTGTGGTCGTTGGTGTAGACCTGGAACTCTCCGTTCTGTTAGAGACAGGGTATGTTTCATTGGATGAGCACACATTCTTTATGTTATTTTGTTATTTGGTTCAAAAAATGTCAAAGGTTATAAATAAAGGCAGACAGTAGTGAGATACAAGTCAGCAAAAAATCAATAGCTTCTATCGTGTTTGTACTATTTAAATTCTCAGTTTTAATATTTTCATTAATTGGAACATGAAATTTCTACTGTCTCATGTCTCTTTCTTAAATCCCAGAGTCTAAAGTCCAAATGTCTCATGTCTCTTTCTTAAATCCCAGAGTCTAAAGTCCAAGAGTCTCAAAACTTTCTTAAATCCCAGAGTCTAAAGTTCAAATGTCTCAAGTCTCTTTCTTAAATCACAGAGTCTAAAGTTCAAGAGTCTCAAGTCTCTTTCTTAAATCCCAGAGTCTAAAGTCCAAGAGTCTCAAGTCTCTTTCTTTAATCACAGAGTCTAAAGTCCAAATGTCTCAAGTCTCTTCTTTAAATCCCAGAGTCTAAAGTCCAAGTGTTTGAAGTCTCTTTCTTAAATCCCAGAGTCTAAAGTCCAAGAGTCTCAAAACTCTTTCTTAAATCCCAGAGTCTAAAGTCCAAATGTCTCAAGTCTCTTTTTTAAATCCCAGAGTCTAAAGTCCAAGAGTCTCAAGTTTCTTTCTTTAATCCCAGAGTCTAAAGTTCAAATGTCTCAAGTCTCTCTCTTTAATCCCAGAGTCTAAAGTCCATGTGTCTTAAGTCTATTTTTTAAATCACATAGTCTAAAGTCCAAGAGTCTGAAGCTCCTTACATATCCTCCATACATTGATACTTCCGGAGTCCACTTTGACCGGTCGAAAGAGTTGAAGTCGTCCCTGAAGATGACGGCCCTGATACGCCTGGGGGACGGGATGACGACGGCAGCTTGTCTGGCTGGAGTGGGGATGGGGGGGATACAAATGTTGTTTGGTACATGATTGAATTCTCATTGTTAATCAATATTAACTTTGATACAAAAACTTAGGCTTAGTTCCGCAATCCTTCTGTGTTTAGCGTTCATGACCCAATGGATGACGTCTTTACAATACATGAATAAAAGGCAATAAATGATACTACAGTTTGATTGCTTTTTAAAAAAAAATTGATAATACATTTGGTGCTGTACCATTTGTATGAAAAAGAAATTTGGTGATGTAATATTTGTCATTTAAGACATTTGGGGATGTAATATTTGTATGGTAAGACATTCGCTGCTGTAATATTTGTATGATAATACATTTGCTGCTGTGATATTTGTTTGATAAGACATTTGGTGATGTAACATTGGTATGACTCTAAAGCAAAGTCAAACAGAATAATGTATGGTTTGATGAGTCGCTGGGAAGGCTGACAATGATATTTGTAGAAATGGTGTTTAACTACTGCTCCGTGGCTCTGGATGGAGTACAACACTAACACCGTTTGAGCCCGTAAAGCAAGCGCCAACACTGCACACAAAAAAGGCTCTGGAAAAATTCAGAAAGGTTTGTTTAAAAACACATCAATACCTAAAGTCAGGGAAGAGCGTTCTGTCGTCTCCAGAATGTTGCCCCTGGCGTCGTAGATGACGGCGTAGGCTACGACGGCATCAGCGCCATCTACGTTGACCTCACGGGTCTGGTACTGCCATCCTTCGGCTGTAAAAGAGATTGTAGACTGTTTTAAAATAGTTATTAAAAGATCAAACAACACTTTTTAAAAATGTTTTTCGTAAAAAATCCTTGATAAGTTTACATTTCTGTAAGTGTACGTCATTTATATGTTTGTAGCAACTGATTTTTGGTATGGGATATGCCTTTTATCAAGCTTAGGGCATGTAATAACCTAATAGGCTTCACATGTATTTAAAATGCGTAGCAAATACAAAGCACATAGGCAAAAGCGACATAATTAATCTCCACACCTAAACACACACCAGTTAAACAAATCATCTGTCATTCATTTCTATTTTGAAAAATGGGGGAAAGTGATTTTTTTTTTGGGGGGGGGGGTAGCGGTTCTTGGGAAATGTTTAAAAGACATATCAGAATCCTTTATTGAAATTGAAGAAGCATCTCTACAAGCAGGGCTGGAAGTTAACAACCAAAAAAACAAAATACATGACCATGATAAGAGAAGAACAGACAGATGAAACAATTAAAATTAGAAACCAGACTTTTGAAAAGTAAATCATTTCAAATACCTAGGATCCTTGTTAAATGAAAGAAACGAATTACTAACAGAAAAAAAAGAAAGAATATCAGCTGTAAACAGGGCATACTTCGGTAGTCAGAAAATACTCAAAAGTGAAAAGATTATAAGAGAACAAAGAAAAATATTTATAAAACTGTGATCAGACCAGTTGTAACATATGCAAGTGAAACTTGGACCCTAACAAAAACAGCAGAAAACCTATTAAACACATGGGAGAGGAAAGTTCTCAGGAAAATATATGGGCCAACAAAGGATGAATATTGATGGAGAATACGAACCAACCATGAATTTTACAGTCTATATCAGGATCCCACGATAGTGGCAGAAATAAAAAGAGGCAGGCTACGCTGGGCAGGACACCTAGAGAGAATGCCAAACGACAGAGGAACGAAGAGGGTACATCACCAATACCCCAGAGGAAAAGGGCTCAAGGGCAGACCTAGGCTTAGGTGGATAGATCATGTAGAAAAAGATCTACAGCAGCTGAAAGTCCAAGCATGGAAAAGAAAGGCATTAGTTAGGTGTGAGTGGAAGGAAGTGGTGAGGCAGACCAAAGCCCTACATGTGCTGTAGCGCCACAGGGTTGGATGGATGGATAGCGGTTGGGCCTTAAAATCATATCGAATGAGTTGTCGTCGGCAACGATTCTATGTTCCAATTCTCAGTTTGATATAATGACGGTAAGTGGGTCAGTTAGCCGACCGAAGATTTTGCCATAAAAATAAAATAAAAAAATAAAAAAACGAACAAAAGAGAAGTTAATATGAATGACTAAAAAAAATACGACAGGACTTGATCCAGTTATTCAAGGGTTTGGCTAAAATTAACTTTTGAATTTTTGAATTTTCTTCTTACCCACTGCCTCACCTCCTTAGAGCTTTCTTTGTGTGATTTCCAACTTTGGGTTCGATACGATTCTACCATATACCCCCAGTTGTTGTTTGTTTTTTTTAATTTAAAGTTTCATAACGACATATTTGTTTCACACAATTTAATTTTATCAAACACATTAACACATCGCTATTTTCAACAAACTGATTTGCGCATTAACACTATTCTTTTTAACCTACGACTTTTTTTTTATTAATTCGTAATAAATGATAACTTTTAAAAAAATAAACTTTTGTTTTAATTAATTAATTTTTTTGTCTTTTAAAAAAAAAAAAAACATTTTGAGACTTACTTGTCTGTGTTCCCTTTGCCTGGTACGCCACATTTTTCAACACGTAGTGAAACACAACACCTCCGACATCTCTGTGCGACTCTGGAAAACAAATAAATTTTCCAGATAAAGTATTATTTTGTAAATGGTTAGGGTCGGCAAAAAATCATTTTCTTTCCCTAAATATTTATGTGGTTAAGTGCGGTACCATTTCCCCCCCCCCCTTGTCTTGGCAAAGAAAACGTAGCATTCTGATCGTACCAAGCACAGATCCTAATTCCTTATACGAGGAAAGCAGTTTGGTTGTTAATATAACGAAATAAACGCAAGCTTATCCATGTATCTCATGGGGGAGGGATTTTTTTTCTCATCATTATTTGCTAGTAGCAGTTATGAATATAGAAAAATACGGTGAAAATTATCATTGCAAATGAGAAGATGGTGAAGTGAGAAGATGGTGAAGTGAGAAGATGGTGATGTGAGAAGATGGTGATGTGAGAAGATGGTGAAGTGAGAAGATGGTGAAGTGAGAAGATGGTGATGTGAGAAGATGGTGATGTGAGAAGATGGTGAAGTGAGAAGATGGTGAAGTGAGAAGATGGTGAAGTGAGAAGATGGTGATGTGAGAAGATGGTGAAGTGAGGAGATGGTGAAGTGAGAAAATGATGGGGAACTGAGAAGATAGTGAAATGAAAAGATGGTGAAGTGAGAAGATGGTGAAGTGTGAAAATGATGGTGAAATGAGAAGATAGTGAAATGAAAAGATGGTGAAGTGAGAAGATGGTGAACTGAGAAGATAGTGAAATGAAAAGATGGTGAAGTGAGAAGATGGTGAAGTGAGAAAATGATGGTTAAGTGAGAAGAGAGTGAAATGAAAAGATGTTGAAGTGAGACGATGGTGAAACACTTAAGTTTGTTACATACAAATCTCGAAAAATCACGGAATTAATTGAGGAAAGGTCAGAGACGTGTATTACCTGGTAAAGTAAAGGCTAGAACAGGTGGGTTGTATCTGATGTGCACCCTGACAGCGCTCACCGCACTGACCACCGCAAGGGTCAGCAGAATAATCTTGATCATGGTCACTACACAAATGAAATAAAAACTTAGCAAATTAAACATACTTCTTGGCGCCTGGCCAACTGAGCTGGACTTGCCAATGACGTGCGTAGCATTACATAAATAATCAGCTCACAACTGTCTAAACATTCGGTCGATCACGGAAGCCCGTAGTGAAGTAGTACCGATACAAATAAGATCTCTACGTTGATCAATAAATTTTTCTTTTAACAAATTATTTTTTTTCTCTAACTTCATGATTTAATTTCAAATAAAAGAAGACGGGAAAAACGGTCCATTTCCAATTAAATACAATACTTGATCGAATGGGAGCCGGTGAAATAATATTTTTAAAATTTCAAAATATTTAGTGAAATCTCAGGACGTACAGGGAAATGAAAATTGGTTTAGACTTCAGGAATACACTTATTCCACAAATATATATATATATATATATATATATATATATATATATATTTATCTACGCGAGAAAATAAAAACAGAGAAAAAAAAAAAACAAAACAGTTTTATACAAAAAATAGAAGTTAAAAACTTTCAATTTTCGTCATTCAATGACAAACTTTAAAAAAAAAAAAAAATTAGAAAGAAAATATTTCAACAACAAAATCATTTTTATAAATGATTTTATCAACAACATCAGAAAACGTCACACATAAACACACGAAATGGCAACAAAAATGTATTTAAAACAACTAAACCTGTTTACTTTGGGGCTGAAACAACAGAAACAATGCTACTGACGAAACTTTTTTTTAAAAAAGTAATACGAAATTATGTTTTTTGAGAAGTGTTGACTTGTTATTTTTCCATAAAATAACCCTGGATTAAAAGGAAACAACATGTTTTTATCTAAAACCACACGAACATCTTTTAACATCAGACATTTAGCTGTTTGTTTGTTTGTTTAATGAGCAAGATTGAATATCTCCAAGATGCACTTCTGCGTCCAATGGAATTCATTTAAAAATCGTGGTATATGTAGTTTGATGTCTGTATTAATCACAGTAAATGCAATGAGTTCATGGAAATGTCTACAACATATAAACTTTAATACATACCAGTGTTTGAACAAATTAATGAGATTATACTATTGGTCGCTTTAAAACTTTAATACATACCAGTGTTTGAACAAACTAATGAGATTATACTATTGGTCGCTAATTTTATATGATATTTATTTTCCGTCCTCGACGGTTCTAGAGAAATTACTGAAATTTCCCTTTATCATTAAAAGAAAGGGAACAAAACATTAAAACCCGTTAGGAATTGTCTTTCAAAAAATATTCTGTAAAAATGTTTTTTTTTTTTCAAAAAGATTTTTTAAATATCTTAATTAAAAAGCATCTACTTTACAATTTTTCCTTTGCTAACAATGCAAATCCTTCCTTTCATATCAAGTCATTGGTACCTATCAAACATCACGAGAACCAGTGACCTAGCTTTGCTGTCTAAGGTCCGGTTTATTTCCAGACCAGGGATCACCACACAACACGAGCGTGCCTGAACTATAGCCAACTTTTTGTTTTTTTAAAGTTATAGAATGTTATTTTAATTTTCTTTTTTAAATTTAGTAAGTATGCATTTTTAAATTTTACATAATCTCTGCCACATTGTCCTACCATGAACTTTAGCCGTACAAACTGAATTACTGTGTCCAGATGTCCAGTTAGAATTTTCCAATGGGCTTCCAAATCATGAAAATAACATCATTGGGGAAACTTTAGTCTGGAAAACACCGTCATAAATTTATTTTTATTGGTGAAGTAACTGTTACAATGTTACAATACTTTCTAGTCTATTCTTCAGGAAATTGTAGATGTGTGTTTTTTAAAGTTTCTATTGAAGTACAAATGAACAAGCGAAACGGGGTAAAAGAATAATGATAACTTTACCAGGACGAGGAGGGGGGGAGGTGGGAGGTGGGAGGGGGGAAGGGTTGGCTTAGAAAAGTTAACGTGTGACGTCTCTTTTTGTGATGTCTATATGTGTGATGATTCTTTGTGTGACGTCTCTATGTGTGATGATTCTTTGTGTGACGTCTCTATGTGTGATGATTCTTTATGTGACGTCTCTATGTGTGACACCTCTTTGTGTGACGTCTCTTTGTGTGATGATTCTTTGTGTGACGTCTCTATGTGTGACACCTCTTTGTGTGATGTCTCTATGTGTGATGATTCTTTGTGTGACGTCTCTATGTGTGACACCCCTTTGTGTGACGTCTCTATGTGTGATGATTCTTTGTGTGACGTCTCTATGTGTGACACCTCTTTGTGTGACGTCTCCTTGTGTGACGTCTCTATGTGTGATGATTCTTTGTGTGACGTCTCTATGTGTGACACCTCTTTGTGTGACGTCTCTATGTGTGACACCTCTTTGTGTGACGTCTCTTTGTGTGACACCTCTTTGTGTGACGTCCCTTTGTGTGATACCTCTTTGTGTGACACCTCTTTGTGTGACGTCTCTATGTGTGACACCTCTTTGTGTGACGTCTCTATGTGTGACACCTCTTTGTGTGACGTCTCTATGTGTGACACCTCTTTGTGTGACGTCTCTATGTGTGACACCTCTTTGTGTGACGTCTCTATGTGTGATGATTCTTTGTGTGACGTCTCTATGTGTGATGATTCTTTGTGTGACGTCTCTCAACGCCAGAAAGTATGCAATCTTTTTGCAGGGTAGAAGAACCAGGAAGATTTTGTTCGATTAAATTCTCCTTTTGTCCAGACTTACCTGTGACGACCTACCTGTGCAGGCTTACCTGCGAACAATTATAACACATGCATTTAGAGCAGACTTTAGTGTTCATGGACCATTCCTTTGTGTACAATTGTTGAATTAGTCAACATACATGTTTACTCTGTGTACTATTCATTTGTGTACAATTGTTAGATTAGTGAGCATACATGTTTACTCTGTGTACTATTCATTTGTGTACAATTGTTAGATTAGTGAGCATACATGTTTACTGTTTGACTTTTCATTTGTGTACAATTGTTGAATTAGTGAACATCGGGTTTTACCATTGTACTGTTCATTTGTGTACGCAAGTCAGTTACGAAGGACAGAATAGTGTACCAGACATTCGGATACGATCATTTTAAACAAACAGCACAAAAATCAACAGATCTGCCTGATTTAGGTTTGAGGACCACTGTCGTGGAAGAGTTTACCTGGCCTTGGCTTCAGTCTGAATACTAACAGCTGCCTAGTTTGTGTTGGTGTGTGTGTTAATGTGTGTGTGTGTGTGTTTTTCATTATCTTGAAGAAATAATTTATGTTTGTGTCGAAAGTTTTGTTTCCGTTACAATTGTAGCCTTAATTGCTTTTGCGTCTGTAAACTTGTACAGTTTTGGTGTCTGTAAACGTGTACAGTTTTGGTGTCTGTAAACTTGTACAGTTTTGGTGTCTGTAAACTTGTACAGTTTTGGTGTCTGTAAACTTGTACAGTTTTGGTGTCTGTAAACTTGTACAGTTTTGGTGTCTGTAAACTTGTACAGTTTTGGTGTCTGTAAACTTGTACAGTTTTGGTGCCTGTAAACTTGTACAGTTTTGGTGTCTTTAAACTTGTACAGTTTTGGTGCCTGTAACCTTGTACAGTTTTGGTGTCTGTAAACTTGTACAGTTTTGGTGTCTGTAAACTTGTACAGTTTTGGTGTCTGTAAACTTGTACAGTTTTGGTGTCTGTAAACTTGTACAGTTTTGGTGTCTGTAAACTTGTACAGTTTTGGTGCCTGTAAACTTGTACAGTTTTGGTGCCTGTAAACTTGTACAGTTTTGGTGTCTGTAAACTTGTACAGTTTTGGTGCCTGTAAACTTGTACAGTTTTGGTGCCTGTAAACTTGTACAGTTTTGGTGCCTGTAAACTTGTACAGTTTTGGTGTCTGTAAACTTGTACAGTTTTGGTGTCTGTAAACTTGTACAGTTTTGGTGTCTGTAAACTTGTACAGTTTTGGTGTCTTTAAACTTGTACAGTTTTGGTGCCTGTAAACTTGTACAGTTTATGTGTCTGTAAACTTGTACAGTTATGGTGTCTTTAAACTTGTACAGTTTTGGTGTCTTTAAACTTGTACAGTTTTGGTGTCTGTAAACTTGTACAGTTTTGGTGCCTGTAAACTTGTACAGTTTTGGTGTCTGTAAAATTGTACAGTTTTGGTGCCTGTAAACTTGTACAGTTTTGGTGTCTGTAAACTTGTACAGTTTTGGTGTCTGTAAACTTGTACAGTTTTGGTGTCTGTAAACTTGTACAGTTTTGGTGTCTGTAAACTTGTATAGTTTTGGTGTCTTTAAACTTTTACAGTTTTGGTGCCTGTAAACTTGTACAGTTTTGGTGTCTTTAAACTTGTACAGTTTGGTGTCTTTAAACTTGTACAGTTTTGGTCGTAATTTTGTAAAAATCACTTTGAAAATCCTATTAACTTTGCGGGCTGGACAAACCGAAGCCGTGGGCTGTAATTTTCGAGCTCCCTGCCATAGAGACACCCCGTGCCTTAGAGACACCCCCAGCCATAGAGACAACCCCTTCCACAGAGACACCCCCTGCTAAAGAGATGACCCTTGCCATAGACACACCTCCCTTCCATAGAGACACCCCCTGCCATAGAGACACCATCTGTCATAGACACCCACCTGCCATAGACACACCCCCTGCTATAAAGACACACCCCCTGTAGTGATTTTGCGGGATCACGCATCGCTTACAGATCGCGGCACTTCAACATATCCTGACTGGGCGAGCGAGTTTTACTCTGATACGCTGGAACTGGGGAGGGGGGGGGGGAGGTAAAACTTTTGCCCGTAAAATAATTT
>CAXITT010000378.1:778425-798712 GCA_964033795.1 Lymnaea stagnalis | reverse complement strand
AGTATGGGAAGTCTGTGGAGTGAGACCAGTATGGGAAGTCTGTGGAGTGAGACCAGTATGGGAAGTCTGTGGAGTGAGACGAGTATGGGAAGTCTGTGGAGTGAGACCAGTATGGGAAGTCTGTGGAGTGAGACCAGTATGGGAAGTCTGTGGAGTGAGACGAGTATGGGAAGTCTGTGGAGTGAGACGAGTATGGGAAGTCTGGGGAGTGAGACGAGTATGGGAAGTCTGGAGAGTGAGACCAGTATGGGAAGTCTGGGGAGTGAGACGAGTATGGGAAGTCTGGGGAGTGAGACCAGTATGGGAAGTCTGGGGAGTAAGACCAGTATGGGAAGTCTGTGGAGTGAGACGAGTGTAGGAACCTCTGGGAGTGAGACGAGTATGGGAAGTCTGTGGAGTGAGACCAGTATGGGAAGTCTGTGGAGTGAGACCAGTATGGGAAGTCTGTGGAGTGAGACGAGTATGGGAAGTCTGTGGAGTGAGACCAGTATGGGAAGTCTGTGGANTCAAAAATACCTGGCGTCCGCCGAGCGGTCAGCGCTGGCCAAGACTCTGAGCATGACAGACGCACAGGTGAAAACTTGGTTCCAAAACAGGAGAACAAAATGGAGGTAGGTTGGTCAGCTTGTGCTAATAAGCGTTGGCGTCGCAGCAAATGTTATTAGATGGCCGACAAAGTTTTTGGTTGAGCCTCAGGGTGATTTTGGGTGGGGGGGGGGGGGGGGGATAGCTAAGTTGGGCGCTGAAATGATTTGGAGAATTTGTTGGAAGTCCAAAATGGGGCGCAGGGAAATTTAACGAGAATATATTAAAATTGCCGGTATGTCATATCATAAACGGCACGCCATGTCATTGACAGTATGCTATGTAATTGGTGGTCTGATCTGTCACTGACGGTATGCCATGTCATTGACAGTATACCATGTAATGATGGTATGATCTGTCACTGACGGTATGCCATGTCATTGACAGTATGTCATGTAATTGATGGTATGATCTGTCACTGACGGTATGCCATGTCATTGACAGTATGCCATGTAATTGATGGTATGATCTGTCACTGACGGTATGCCATGGTGTCATTTTCGGTATGCCATGTCACTGGCGAAATGCCCAATCAATCACTGTAAATTAGTTAATTGTAATTTCTTATCTCTACTGCTGCTATTGTTATGATCTGTCAGCTTTTCATTGAGTATTCTGTCACATTCCTAAATGTGACATTATTTGTTCCTAATTTTATTTGTAAATTATTTGCAAACATGTTCAACGTCATAAAGCGTTGATTTTAAAAAAAAATAGAAGATAGCTCATTTATTACTTGAACACATTCGATTCTACAATTATTGATGCTGTAATTAATTCGACAGGCGGCAGACGGCCGAAGAGCGAGAAATTGAGAGACAGGCAGCCCACAAATTTCTGCTTAGCCTCAGACCTGACGAGGCAGGTCGTCGGGCAGCAGCAGTGTGTTGTGTCACAGAGTCGGGTCCCCACTGACCCCGAAGTCGGGCCCGCAATGACCACAGCGATCGTGTCTACGGCCAGACGACAGAACTTTAAAAATTCAAACAACTCGTGTAAGGAGGAAAAGAGAAACGAAACAATGTTACTAGCCCCTCGTCTTTGATGCAACTGCTTGGAGGCTTGTTTGTCGCGTTGACCATAGATTGTGAATCTGATTGCATTTTATTTCATGATGGAATTAAGACAGCGAAAAGCATCGAACTTCAGAAAGGGAATGATGCTGATTGGAAGAAACGCTACAAATCGGCTCGTGGAGGTGGGGACATACGTATTTACAAGGGGACACACGTACCTACAAGGTGTACCACAAATTTTCAGCCCCTAGCTTTTCGTTCCACGTGCCATTTCACTAGTTATGCTATTGGCTTCTAGCTAACAGGTTAACACCCCTAATGTGGTCGAGGAAAAGTTGTATGTGGAGTCACCGACTGAGAGAGCAATGGCAATAATTTCAAAATACTTTAAATTGAAACAAGTTTTTGTTATGTTTCTTTGACCATAACATTTTTGTAATGTATCTGGTTCCATAAATTGGGGTCGAGGGTCACTTTGCGTCTATAAATTGGGGTCAAGGGTCACTTGGCTTCTATTTTACCAAAAAAAAGTTTTTTTTTGGCCTATAATCCAAGTTGAATATAATTATTGAATGTTACCTTATTAATATAAATACAGCACGCGCCAAATTTAACTGCACTGAAAAGTGAGGTAAAACAATATTTTCTTGTATTCATCTTTAATGTATTCTCCGGGAATAAAGTAACATGCACGCTATTAGCGTGTTGAATGACCTCAATATGTGTTATGTAAATGTTCATAGTGTGTACCGCTCACGTTCTTTTCCAAACATATCACTGCAGAATGGTCACAACACACTCTCCTTTAACATTCCCTACAAGTAGGCACCAGGTGGCGCATTATCTGGGGAGTGAGACGAGTATGGGAAGTCTGTGGAGTGAGACCAGTATGGGAAGTCTGTGGAGTGAGACCAGTATGGGAAGTCTGTGGAGTGAGACCAGTATGGGAAGTCTGTGGAGTGAGACCAGTATGGGAAGTCTGTGGAGTGAGACCAGTATGGGAAGTCTGTGGAGTGAGACGAGTATGGGAAGTCTGTGGAGTGAGACCAGTATGGGAATTCTGTGGAGTGTGACATGATTCGTTCACGAAAAGTTTTTCTACAGCATGAAAAAGTAACGGCGAAATTGTTAACAATAGATCCGTCTCATTAAATCTCTCTCGGAATTGTTCTGACAACGTTTTTTTCAAACTCGGCCCCTCCACTTTTCCTTTACTAAAAGTTCCAAATGAGCGAAATAGTGCTCAAATGTGAAGATGTTTTCCTCAGTAGAGAGACACTTTTCCAACTACCCTACACAACTTCCTTCACACCTCAGGGAACTCGTTGTGGCTAGAGTTATGGACCGTTGAGAAAAGCACCTCCTACGCATTCAAGATGCGGCAGTGTCGGTACTGTTACTTTTGGTGCATACTTGATAAGGGTTTCAAACAGTGGCGTAGCAAGGTTTAATGCCGCACATGGTGGGTCGCGATTTTGCCGCCTCCCACCTTTCCCCCAAAAAGTGCTGTTGGCCAAAAACGCCTTTCCTCCATATCAAAAAAGCCTTCTTTTTTTTTTTCAAATCAACTCTGGGCAGAAGTTTCCCATTACATACGCCCCTTTCTCCGTCACTGGTTTCAAACACCTCCAAAATAGAACTTCCTCTCTCCCATGATCACTCTAACAATGACACCAGTTATATTAGAATCTCTTAGCAATTAGCAGCAGGGGAAAAAACATTTTAAAAAAAAAAAAGACAACTTAATATATTTTTGTTTAAATTTGGAAAATGTTTTTATATGTCTGAGCTTCACTCATGCTCGGAGACCCAGGATCAAGTTCCACATACTTGAGCGTGGCGAGGGGGTAAATGTAATCTTGTAATCAGACTGCAGCAAAAAAAAGAAGAAGAAAAACGCTGCGGGAAGGAGCAAAGGGAAAATAAGGAAAAGGGGGGGGGATGTTACGGTGATCAGGTAGACATAGAGCTTTTGGAGCACATGTTAATCTCACAAATGTGATTAGTTTTAGAGGTGGTACGCAAGAATATGGGTGTAATTATGTCTATTTGCCCGGACCACCAGGTGTGTAGTGGCTTAACTGCAAAATTATTCAAATGAAACCTTACTGCAAATGTAAGCGGCTTAAATTATCAGGGACAGGCGCATCAAGCGCCGTCAACGTCAATTATTGTTTTGTAGATGGATATCCTTAATTTTTATATCATCTAGTTTATTTTGGGGTTCCTAGTGGTCATAAATATTGCTCCTTTTAACCACTAACTGTTGCATCTCTTACTTTGGTTATCTCAAGGTGTAATGGGCCATAGCTGACTGTTGCATCTCTTACTTTGGTTATCTCAATGTGTAATGGGCCATAGCTGACTGTTGCATCTCTTACTTTGGTTATCTCAAGGTGTAATGGGCCATAGCTAACTGTTGCATCTCTTACTTTGGTTATCTCAAGGTGTAATGGGCCATAGCTGACTGTTGCATCTCTTACTTTGGTTAACTCAAGGTGTAATGGGCCATAGCTGACTGTTGCATCTCTTACTTTGGTTATCTCAAGGTGTAATGGGCCATAGCTGACTGTTGCATCTCTTACTTTGGTTATCTCAAGGTGTAATGGGCCATAGCTGACTGTTGCATCTCTTACTTTGGTTATCTCAAGGTGTAATGGGCCATAGCTGACTGTTGCATCTCTTACTTTGGTTATCTCAAGGTGTAATGGGCCATAGCTGACTGTTGCATCTCTTACTTTGGTTATCTCAAGGTGTAATGGGCCATAGCTGACTGTTGCATCTCTTACTTTGGTTATCTCAAGGTGTAATGGGCCATAGCTGACTGTTGCATCTCTTACTTTGGTTATCTCAAGGTGTAATGGGCCATAGCTGACTGTTGCATCTCTTACTTTGGTTATCTCAAGGTGTAATGGGCCATAGCTGACTGTTGCATCTCTTACTTTGGTTATCTCAAGGTGTAATGGGCCATAGCTGACTGTTGCATCTCTTACTTTGGTTATCTCAAGGTGTAATGGGCCATAGCTGACTGTTGCATCTCTTACTTTGGTTATCTCAAGGTGTAATGGGCCATAGCTGACTGTTGCATCTCTTACTTTGGTTATCTCAAGGTGTAATGGGCCATAGCTGACTGTTGCATCTCTTACTTTGGTTATCTCAAGGTGTAATGGGCCATAGCTGACTGTTGCATCTCTTACTTTGGTTATCTCAAGGTGTAATGGGCCATAGCTGACTGTTGCATCTCTTACTTTGGTTATCTCAAGGTGTAATGGGCCATAGCTGACTGTTGCATCTCTTACTTTGGTTATCTCAAGGTGTAATGGGCCATAGCTGACTGTTGCATCTCTTACTTTGGTTATCTCAAGGTGTAATGGGCCATAGCTGACTGTTGCATCTCTTACTTTGGTTATCTCAAGGTGTAATGGGCCATAGCTGACTGTTGCATCTCTTACTTTGGTTATCTCAATGTGTAATGGGCCATAGCTGACTGTTGCATCTCTTACTTTGGTTATCTCAAGGTGTAATGGGCCATAGCTGACTGTTGCATCTCTTACTTTGGTTATCTCAAGGTGTAATGGGCCATAGCTGACTGTTGCATCTCTTACTTTGGTTATCTCAAGGTGTAATGGGCCATAGTTGACTGTTGCATCTCTTACTTTGGTTATCTCAAGGTGTAATGGGCCATAGCTGACTGTTGCATCTCTTACTTTGGTTATCTCAAGGTGTAATGGGCCATAGTTGACTGTTGATTCTCTTACTTTGGTTAACTCAATGTGTAATGGGCCATAGCTGACTGTTGCATCTCTTACTTTGGTTATTTCAAGGTGTAACACCAAGGATATAAAATAACGTTGTTATTTGATCAAAACAAGGACCCATGCCTGGCCTTATACAAGTACAACAATCACCCATGCATCACCGTGTACAAGTACAACTATCACAATTGCATCACAGTGTACAAGTACAACTATCACCAGTGCATCACCATTGTACAAGTACAACAATCACCCATACATCACCGTGTACAAGTACAACTATCACGAATACATCACCGTGTACTAGTACAACTATCACCCGTACATCACCGTGTACTAGTACAACTATCACTAGTGCATTATCGTGTACTAGTACAACTATCACCAGTGCATCACCGTGTACTAGTACAACTATCACCCATGCATCACCTTGTATTAGTACAACTATCACCAGTACATCACCGTGTACTAGTACAACTATCACCAGTACATCACCGTGTACTAGTACAACTATCACCAGTACATCACCGTGTACTAGTACAACTATCACCCGTGCATCACCGTGTACTAGTACAACTATCACCAGTACATCACCGTGTACCAGTACAACTATCACCAGTACATCACCTTGTACTAGTACAACTATCATCCGTGCATCACCGTGTACTAGTACAACTATCACCAGTACATCACCGTGTACTAGTACAACTATCACCCGTGCATCACCGTGTACTAGTACAACTATCACCCGTGCATCACCGTGTACTAGTACAACTATCACCAGTACATCACCGTGTACTAGTACAACTATCACCAGTGCATCACCGTGTACTAGTACAACTATCACCCGTGCATCACCGTGTACTAGTACAACTATCACCCGTGCATCACCGTGTACTAGTACAACTATCACCCGTGCATCACCGTGTACTAGTACAACTATCACCCGTGCATCACCGTGTACTAGTACAACTATCACCAGTACATCACCGTGTACTAGTACAACTATCACCAGTACATCACCGTGTACTAGTACAACTATCACCAGTGCATCACCGTGTACTAGTACAACTATCACCAGTGCATCACCGTGTACTAGTACAACTATCACCCGTGCATCACCGTGTACTAGTACAACTATCACCCGTGCATCACCGTGTACTAGTACAACTATCACCAGTCCATCACCGTGTACTAGTAGAACTATCACCAGTGCATCACCGTGTACTAGTACAGCTATCACCCGTGCATCACCGTGTACTAGTACAACTATCACCCGTGCATCACCGTGTACTAGTACAACTATCACCAGTGCATCACCGTGTACTAGTACAACTATCACCCGTGCATCACCGTGTACTAGTATCTACTAAGAGACAATCCGACTCATTCTCTTCTTAAACAAAAATAGATTCTATATGGGATGTAATATGAGAACATGTAGACAGCTGTGCTTCATTTAGAAATTATTTTTTTTTTAATTTAATTTATTGAAAGAACTTTAACTATTCACATTCAATTAAATCGTTCAGAGTTGTTACACGGAAGATTTTTACGAAATATAATAGTACTGTCACTTGCTGCTTCTGGTGTTCAGTTAAAGACCGAAGAATCAGATCAAATTGTTTTAACTTTACACCTAAAGACCTGGATTTCAACTCATCCGGAAGTCAACATGACACTCGGGCAATCACACCCTATTTTTGACACATATGTGTATGTGCGTGCGTGTGTGTATGTGCATGCACTCGTGTGTGTGTTGGTTGGTTTGTTGTGAGTGTGTGTGTGTGTATGTGTGTGTATGTGCATGCACTCGTGTGTGTGTTGGTTGGTTTGTTGCGAGTGTATGTGTGTGTGTGTATGTGTGTGTATGTGCATGCACTCGTGTGTGTGTTGGTTGGTTTGTTGTGAGTGTATGTGTGTGTGTGTGTGTATGTGTGTGTATGTGCATGTACTCGTGTGTGTGTTGGTTGGTTGTTGTGAGTGTGTGTGTGTGTGTGTTGGTTGGTTGTTGTGAGTGGGTGTGTGTGTGTGTGTTTGTGTGTGTGTGTGTGTGTGATAATAAATTATGGACAAAATAAATAAAATAAATAATGTATGCATGCAATTATGATTCTCTGATAAACCATATACATTTTGGTGGCATTGATGTCCAAGACAAGCCCATATTTCTGTATGAGTGATGGCCTATTCATTTTGTACATTCGGTATTAACTGTGGGAAACGTGCATATGTTGGGTCGCTTGATCTGCATACAATTCTATTTTTCAAACTTGAAACAATTTATGTAAAGGACAATAAATATGAGTTTATAATTTATTCCTTGTTGTTCTTGGTTGTTCTTGGTTGTTTTTGCTTGTTGTTGTTTTTTTCTGTGTTGTTACAGTTTTTTCATTACTCCAGTAACCGGAAAATTTTGAGAAGACCATGAGTCCCCGTTTGAAAACCAGTAGCTCCACATCTCAGAGAACACGAAAGGCATTGAGCTGGTTGTAGTGCAGAGCACACGAATAAACAAATGTATAAACTAAGACATGCACAAATAATTCAACGACCTTTTTGAAGTAGATGACGGTTTATCATTGAGGCCAATTTTTATTGTATTTCTTTTTTTAATTTTACTGGTTGTTTGATAAAATCATAGTCTCATCCTGAGCCGGATTGACATATTCTGGACTTGCTTCTGAATATAGACATAAACGATCAGCGGATTGACTAAAAAGCTGAAAAAAACGCCTTGCAAGTCAATAAAGCTTTATCTTCTCCTTGTTCAACTTGACGAATGCTGTGTTTGGTTCACATGAGCTCATGATGATAGTGTTGATAGCCATGGGTGCAGATATCCAACTAATCGTCCTAATTAATATTCACATAAATGAACGCAGTTAAGAGCGTCCTGTATTTTTGCACCCATTTCCGGTTTGCTAATTAAATTTAAAAAATACAAGAAATATATAGCAGTGAAATTATGACCGTGTACATGACGTCCTTCAGATTCGGAAACGTGCCTTGACGCTTTGTTATGACGACAACGTAGCACTTGCTAACTGAAAGTGGGTGGTCGTGACGTCGTGGTGACGTCAGCGGTATTTAAATGTTTCAATACGATGAAAATTCAATTTCATTGGATGAAACATCTGTTGGAAACATTTGGTGAAAATAAATGGAGGAAATAAATGGTGGATATAAATGGAGGAAATAAATGGTGGATATAAATGGTGGAAATAAATGGTGGATATAAATGGTGGAAATAAATGGTTGGATAGTGGTGTTTCACTTCGTTGTTATTGAATGTTTCTATTAAAGTTAGACTTTATTGGTACTTCATTTTCTGTTTCTCTTAAGACTTGCTCTACACAGAACATAACTTAATTATCACTATTGTATTTTCATGTATAGTAAATAGTGGTTTTCAATAAATCATGCTGATGTGAAATATGTGGGCTTCTTCTAATAATCATCTCATATTTATTTTAAGCACACATTATTTAAAACTGAAACAAAAAAATGCATACCTATTTTGCCACGTTAGTTTGATGGTGAAGTAGATTTTGGGATTTGTTTTTAGGATGTACTTCATATATTTACTTTATTTTCTTTCCATTTATTTTAATGTCTGCGCATCAAAAAGAAACAAAATTAACATTTCTAAAAAATTAATTAGTACGGATGGGGTTCGAACCCACGCGGAAATAATTCCATTGGATCTTAAGTCCAACGCCTTAACCACTCGGCCACCGTACTGACAAATCTGTTCAAGGGCCTAATGTTGTCTTGGCCGTTGTTGGTGGGAAAAATGTAACGTGTTATCAGTGGGACTGCGACAATGATATGATAACATTCAATGTTGCCGTTGTTCATTTGGCTTTGTGCCTGCTACCAGATTTAATCGTGTTATTTCAACAATTTTTTTCTCATATCCTTCATCATGTTACTCCAAACTTTTCAATCCTGAAACAAAAATTAATTAATTGTTGCCCTACAGGCACTTGGTTGACTTGATGTTGGTGACGCACTTCAGTTTTTGCGGTATATTACGACGGCAAAATTAAAATTTAGGTGGGTTAAGTTCTGGGGAAAATGTGGGAAATAACCCCCCACCCTTCCTCACATACACAGCTTAGAGTCAATGATGTGATATAACGCCATCTAGAGGCGGAGTTTTAAAATGGTTGGCGACTTGTTCAAGACTTGATGATTTTGATCACAGTTTGCCAGTTGCGGTCGACTGCTGCGATGAGGAGGTGTTGTTATCAGTTAGCGTCTGATTGCGAAACATGTTGCACTCTATTTTATTTAATGATAATATACTTCGCGTAATTCCTTTTCTGTGTGTTTAAATTATTGGAGCAATGTGATAACAGATTTGTTCGATGATAATCTCAGGTCACAGTTGATGTTCGGGACATCAAATCTAAAGCCAGAGATATCTGCTATTTTAGCATCCAGGAAACGATTTCACTATTCCCACTAATACAGGTGTTCATGTGAAGTGTATCAATGTTTTATCAAATAATAACTGAATAAAATTATATGAAATAAATAATTAAAAACAACATCCATGGTTTGATTCTTTTTTATTTGGACCTCGAGTGTGTAGTTGCCCCCCCNCTTGAGTGTGAAGTTGCCTCCCCCCGAGTGTGTATTTGCCCCCCCCGAGTATATAGTTGCCCCCCCTCGAGTCTGTAGTTGCCCCCCCCCAGAGTGTGTAGTTGCTTGATAGTTAATGCGGCCCTCGGCCTGAAAAGTTTGGAGACCCCTGATATAGTGTTTGAGTATCCCCTACTCACACTACAAATCTACCAAGGGTGCAGTGGTCAGTCTCACAATGGAAGCCCTATTCTACTGGCCATTCATTTCACAATAATAACTTACTGGTGTTGGGGGGGTAGGGGGAGGGCTAACCAGGGGTTGAGTCCTGCAGGAATGTACGGGAATAATGTTCCTGTACTTGTATAAGTTATAATAAAGACAATTGATTATATACGAGGATCACATCAAGGATCAGAGTAAAAAATGTCTGCTACTACGACATCCCTATAGCTACACTCTCCAGAAACAGTTCCATTTTTTCAATGTCTGCTTCAACAACATCCCATTAGACATAATACCTGCCTGCTACACTCCACAGAAACAGTTCCATTTCTTTCAATGTCTGCTGTTGGTGTGGAGGAATGGGAACATAATCTACACGTTCTACACAAGGTTGACAATCTAACATTTCGTCCACAGTCCTGAGTCCCCCCCCCCCCAAGTCAATACCACAATCATGTTAAAAAAGTATTTTGCTTTGTAGTTTAATTATGATTCACGATTGGGATCTTTGTGTTACTTGAAAGGGTACAAAGCACAGACAGTAATTAAATCAATTTGTTGATGAAATGATCGGCGCAGTGAAATTAAACACAACAAATGGAAAGAAAAATAAATGGTTTCATTTTTATAAGCGGACGCAATTAGGCCGAAGATGACCCCCCCCCCCGGGCCCTTGCGTACGATTACTTCCCTTGTGACGCCCTACTCCCCCTTGGTGGCATCCTCCCCAACCCCTCACCCTGATGTCCTTGCGTTCATGAAGTGTTGTTTTTTTTTGTTTTTTTCGTTTGTTTGCCATATATTGGCCCAATAGAGGGTTTATTCGCACAGGTACTGATCCATAGGATTGAATTGGACTGTTTGACAGTCACTGATCCATAGGATTGAATTGGACTGTTTCACAGTCACTGACACACAGGATTCAATTGGACTGTTTCACAGGCACTGATCCATAGGATTGAATTGGACTGTTTCACAGCCACTGATCCATAGGATTGAATTGGACTGTTTCACAGACACTGATCCATGGGATTGAATTGGACTGTTTCACAGGCACTGATCAATGGGATTGAATTGGACTGGTCCACAGCCACTGATCCATAGGATTGAATTGGACTGTTTCACAGGAACCATCATTTATTTGAATGGTTGGGACTTAGATTCAGTGAAGTTTCAATGTACCATTCAATATAATTTTTAAAAGAATACTTATTAATTTTTTTTAAAAAAAAACATTATTTCTAAGGGAGTCCAGCATGAAGACAGTTCTTGAATATTTATAGAGGAGAATGTTCACATCTTCCTTTTCACTTATATCACGAGAATCGTCGGTTGATGCTACAACCGCCGCTAAGGCAAGGAGGCACTGAGACATCTCAAACATCAGCAGATCCAATGGACCGTTCGGTCTCTATTCATTCCCCAAACTGGTGGCGGCCATTCCTGGAGGGCCGCTAGCTTTTGTCTAATCATTTTATTTGTCATCGCGCGACCATGTTGATGTGGTGCATGATGGTCCGGGCGGTATTCGGTTCGGGAGAGCCTGGTCGGTTTACAACCGGTCCCCCGGGGAGGACAAGGGGTGTAAACCACAGGGTCAAGGACTGGTAAGCGGAGAAAGAGAAATTTAATCGGTATGAGCTGTTAGTTATCTGCCCTTGTTCCCTGCGATCTGAACTGGCAGGTGGAAGGGTTGTCATGTGGGAGGAGCCAGGGAGGGTTGGGGGGGGGGGGACTGAGCTTCTGGAAATGAACTGGGATTTCAACGGTTCATTGGAATTTGACGGGTAAATCCCAATGTTGACTGAATGTTTCCTGTAGAGTAGACACTTAGTGAATGTCTCCTGTAGAGTAGACACTTAGTGAATGTCTCCTGTAGAGTAGACACTTAGTGAATGTCTCCTGTAGAGTAGACACTTAGTGAATGTCTCCTGTAGAGTAGACACTTAGTGAATGTCTCCTGTAGAGTATAATAAAGTCACTTAAGGAATGCTTCCTGTAGAGTATAATAAAGTCACTTAAAGAATGTTTCCTGTAGAGTATAATCAAGTCACTTAGGGAATGTTTCCTGTAGAGTATAATAAAGTCACTTAAGGAAAGTTTCATGTAGAGTATAATAAAGTCACTTAAGGAATGCTTCCTGTAGAGTAGACACTTAAGAATGTTTCCTGTAGAGTAGACGTCTAGTGAATGCTTCCAGTAGAGTAGACACTTATGAATGTTTCCTGTAGAGGATACGTCTAGTGAATGCTTCCTGTAGAGTAGACACCTAGGGAATGATGTTTAACACAAAACAAAAGGGTTGACATTGGAAAGAGAAATGCGTTTAAAATAAAAGGGGGTCGTTGAGTTCAGCTGCCTACAGTTATATATTCTAGGACAATTGTTTGTTTTTTTATTTCTCATTAAGGGTGCAAAAATATTCATACGGCGTTTAGGAGTGTCTCTCTATATACAGTAATTGTAGCTGTCAAGAAAGAAAACACTACCATCAAACAAACATAAAAATAAACATAAACACAAACAAGTACTAATTGTTGATGCGGATATTCTTCAGACAAGATGAAATCAAACAACTGTGACCAGTGACTTATTATTAAGTTTGTTGATATTCCCAGACATTTCACAGTTGGTGCTTCTTGAACATTTACGAAAAATAATATTTAAAAATAAAAGAGGACAGTTACGCCCCGATGTAACTTTAGCTTAACAGCAGATGAACTACTTTAAATCCAATGTGCCATTAGCTATACATCAGATGAACTACTTTAAATCCAATGTGCCATTAGCTATACATCAGATGAACTACTTTAAATCCAATGTGCCATTAGCTATACAGCAGATGAACTACTTTAAATCCAATGTGCCATTAGCTATACAGCAGATGAACTACTTTAAATCCAATGTGCCATTAGCTATACAGCAGATGAACTACTTTAAATCCAATGTGCCATTAGCTACAGAAATGAACTACTTTAAATCCAATGTGCCATTAGCTACAGCAGATGAACTACTTTAAATCCAATGTGCCATTAGCTACAGAGATAAACTACTTTAAATTCAATGTGCCATTAGCTATACAGCAGATGAACTACTTTAAATCCAATGTACCATTAGCTACAGAAATGAACTACTTTAAATCCAATGTACCATTAGCTACAGAGATGAACTACTTTAAATCCAATGTGCCATTATCTACAGAGATGAACTACTTTAAATCCAATTTGCCATTAGCTACAGAGATGAACTACTTTAAAATCAATGTACCATTAGCTATACAGCAGATGAACTACTTTGAATCAAATTTACCATTAGCTATAAAGAATGATGCACTACTTTAAAGTCAATTCAATGATTAAATTCTTAATTAAAGCCTCATGCGGCCAAAATTGTTGGCGTAGGTGATGCAAGCAGGGCTCACAATGTTTTTTTTTAAAGAAATGTAATGAGGCGTCGCCCTTCGATTGCTCCCTTGAATATTGCACAATCACAAAAAGGTTGTTGACAAAATGATAAAGCAGATCAGATGTGCTTTCAGTAAAAAAAAAAAAAGAAAAAAAAACTCATCTGGAAAGAGTCTTAACTTTCTGGATGGCTCCAATATCAACACACTCATTGGAAGGCTCCAAGATCAACACAGTCATTGGATGGCTCCAAGATCAAAACACTCATTGGATGGCTCCAAGATCAACACACTCATTGGATGGCTCCAAGATCAATACAGAAATTGGATGGCTCCAAGATCAACACACTCATTCGATGGCTCCAAGATCAACACACTCATTGAATGGCTCCAAGATCAACACACTCATCGGATGGCTCCAAGATCAACACACTCATTGGATGGCTCCAAGATCAACACACTCATTGGATGGCTCCAAGATCAACACACTCATTGGAAGGCTCCAAGATCAACACAGTCATTGGATTGCTCCAAGATCAACACACTCATCGGATGGCTCCAAGATCAACACACTCATTGGATGGCTACAAGATCAACACACTCATTCGATGGCTCCAAGGTCAACACACTCATTGGATGGCACCAAGATCAACACACTCAACAGATAACTCCAATAAGATCAACACAGCCATTGGATTGCTCCAAGATCAACACACTCATCGGATGGCTCCAAGATCAACACACTCATTGGATGGCTACAAGATCAACACACTCATTCGATGGCTCCAAGCTCAACACACTCATTGGATGGCTCCAAGATCAACACACTCATCGGATAACTCCAAGATCAACACACTCACTGGATGGCTCCAAGATCAACACACTCATTGGATGGCTCCAAGATCAACACACTCATTGGATGACTCCAAGATCAACTCGCTCATGCATGAAAAGTAGTGACGAAATGTTCGACATTGTATTCAAACGTCCTCTAAAATATTAGTGAACTCGAGCACTGCCAGCGTTGACATAGGGAAAGAAAGAACGTTCCATGTAACCCATGTATTGTAGTGACTTAAATTTGAATTTAAAAAAATAGCACAGACAAAATGTTAGCTCCATGCTAAAGCTGTAATAAATCGTTTATATTAACTTCGCTTTTGTTCGCGGGTGGCTGGCAAAATCTTCAGACGACAACCTGACTCACCTCTTGTCAAGCTATCGAGCTGAAGCAAGGCCCATAGACCCTTGGACGATGACAAATTTTTAGCCCCACCCGAACCCCCCAAACATCGTTTTTTCCCTGTTTTTCAAGGGAGCATGAAGGAAAATTGCCGATAACCACACTAAATGAGATTCTTTTTAAACAAAAATATCGCAAGTGCGTTTGGTGCATAATATTTTCTTTTGTTTTTCCGACATAATTGGTGAAATAAATCTGCTGTGTAAAAGCGGGGTGGGTCATTAGAATATTAATAGAGTTCATGGACCTAAAAAAACGTGCGGTGGCGAGCCTGTTTGGGGGGGGGGGGGGTGGAGGCACTAATTGGGTTTCTTATAAAGTTCGTTACTTATGTGTATGTTTTGTCACATTTTCAGTCCATTCCCTATTGCTCATTTTTATTTTTTATGAAGGATTTATACGAAAATATACGTTTTAAAAAAAAGGGGGGGGGGGGGGGGTTTTTGGGGGGGGGGGGGGGTGGAAGCACTAATTGGGATTCTTATAAAGTTCGTTACTTATGTGTATGTTTTGTCACATTTTCAGTCCATTCCCTATTGCTCATTATTATATTTTATGAAGGATTTATACGAAAATATACGTTTTTAGAGGTTGTTTCAATAGGTCAAAGAAAGACGTGTTAAGAACATCAATAACTATTACAAAACCAATCAGCTCCAGACACTACTTTATTTACAAATCGCTGATCGGCTTGAGTTAGTCAAACATGTTAATTTTTTTTTAAATATATTAAAAAAATAAAGTTTAACATTACTTTATGACCTAACATCTTACACTCACTCTCACTCATCTCATCATCCATCAAAATATATCTGCCTTGTCAAAATCACCCATTACACGTGCCTGGAGTTTCCTCCACGTCTTGTCCGGACATCATCCACTCCCTCCTCGGACATCGTTCACCAAATAATCGTTCGATTTTATTGCTCCAATACATCACGGGCCACCAAACATCTACGCTCGTGCGGTAAATACTTGGTTTGACGACGTCGATTGGACAAATCTCACTTTAACACCAACAAACATCCATCATGGGCACTTGTGCCCCGTTATCGTACAACAGAATAATTGGCCACTTTCGCTGGGTCTGATGACCTCGATTGGCCAAGATCAACTTTGAAAGGATCTCAATGAACTTCCTTCCGCAGAGATAATTCCAAGGGCAAAAACTCGGATTTCCCGCTACAGCGTCGCTGGATGACGTCAGGTGCTTGTTGGGTGATGTCTCTTGACAGCCCAGAAGTGGTCCATCGGTTGAAGAGTTACACACCAAGCCATCACGTGGTATATCACTTACATGGTGGCTGAGAAATATTTTATTGACACTTACGCTGGTAAATCCAACATCATGGCAATGTTATTATTGATAGAGCTAGATGATCAATAATGATTTTCTTTCCTTTAGAGTTGTTTACGCGTTTCTAGTTTTGTTTACAATCTCTTTTAATAGAATGTAAAATACGTGGATCATTTGAGCAAGCCAATTTGTATAGTTTGTGTAATAGTTTAACATAGATTTAGTGCTGTGCAGTGAAGGAGAAGTGGGTTCCCCTGGAGGCAACATTTTCTTTCATTGAGGGGTGGCATTTCCATTGTAATCACACCATACTGCACGTCAACTAGCAACATCACTGGAGACATCATATTATTTATAGTGTCAACAGACACTCATCAGCTATTGTCATACGGCAGGATTCTTAGATGGCTTCATCTTACTCATCCTGCTTGGATGATCAGACTGCACGCTAACAATACTTTTATAACTGCATGGATGATTAGACTGCACGCTAACAATACTTTTATAACTGCATGGATGATCAGACTGCACGCTAACAATACTTGTATAACTGCATGGATGATCAGACTGCACGCTAACACTACTTTTATAACTGCATGGATGATCAGACTGCACGCTAACACTACTTTTATAACTGCATGGATGATCAGACTGCACGCTAACACTACTTTTATAACTGCATGGATGATCAGATTGCACACTAACACTACTTTTATAACTGCATGGATGATCAGATTGCACGCTAACACTACTTTTATAACTGCATGGATGATCAGACTGCACGCTAACAATACTTTTATAACTGCATGGATGATTAGACTGCACGCTAACAATACTTTTATAACGAGTAACAGCAAAAGAGGCTTTACAATCATTATGGGTTTGTTTGCGGGTGGGGAGGGTTAAACAAACAGTGTTATCCCCTCCTGCCCACCCCGATCCCCTCTCTAGCCCCACCCCAACCCTAGCCCCCACCCCTTCACGTACAACGAAGGTGTAAATCGCTGTCCTGCCAGCTTGGTTTCATGCTGTCGTCACCTGGGGTTGGTTTAAGCTTCCTTCCCCCCAGGGATCCGTCATCTCGGCCGTAAACAGTTTACGGGGCCGACCATACACGGCCATCAAACATCGCATTGACTTATCACCCCGGGTTTTAATCAATTCCAGAGTTTACGACCAACGTAAACCGTGTCACTACGCTCGTGGGTTGTGCATCGCGGGGTTAAACAGAGTCGTGTTTTAAGTGGTTTTTACCACGACCTACTAGTAAAATATCCCGTCTAAGTCAAGTCTTTATATTGATGCTACTGGGTGTTGTTATTTTTAATTATTTTTTTTTAGTAAATAAGAAAACAACATGATTTTTGTGTAATTGAGTTGCATTATACCAGCCATAAAACCAACCATAATACTAACCATAATACCAACCATAATACCAACCTTGTAACCCGTTTTCCCTCCTAATTTGTGACTTGACTCAGTAATCATGTTTTCTCAACCATTTTTTACGTGTTTCAATCACGTGAATTTCTTTCTGAACTCTACCTCCTGCGGCCATTTTTAATGAAATCTTGATTCCAATATTCAAGACTCCTGGAAATGATATCGCTATGTTGTTCCGTGTCCTAGCCGATAAACCTGTGGTCCTACAAAGACTTGGTTTGAAAGTGCCCATGACTTGTACTTTTTACAATTAAAGGGTAGTGGTTCTAAATTGTTAAGTGGTGATTATTCCTTAAAATCTATAAAATGTTTTTTTTGTTTTTTTTTGTTTTTTTTTTTTTTTTTTTTTTTTTTTTAAAAAAAAAAAAAAAAAAAAAAAGAATAAGTACAGACTTATCGTGTCAAATCCTAGTACACACTTAACGCTTGAAATGTTTAACATCTTTCAGCCTCCATTGTATTACAGGACATCTTAAGTTTTAAAGAAATCTTACATTTTTTTCGCATAATCTTTATTGAGATAATTAATTGCAAGAAACCTCCATGTGTCTTACAATTGATATCTTAAGTAATCCTGTACTATAGATATATATTTCAACAATGTTTACTCCGAGGTAACGTTAAGAGACTTTTTTTTTTTTAATTATCTGAATGCTCCAGTGTCGTGTGTCCAATATCATTATTCGAAATTTTTTTTTTTATGTTGAAATGTGCCATTGCATATTTTTTATTCTTTTATTCCAGTTTAAATTAGTTATTATTGCTTTATGTTAGTTGAGAAGGATTTTAGGCGAAGCAATTTTGCTTTTGTCTTTAAATTCAACAAAATTATTTTTCTTTAAAGTAGTAACCATTGAAATCCTGCCCACACCTACTTCCCTGTAAG
The DNA here is from genome assembly GCA_964033795.1 of Lymnaea stagnalis. Classification (NCBI taxonomy): domain Eukaryota; kingdom Metazoa; phylum Mollusca; class Gastropoda; family Lymnaeidae; genus Lymnaea; species Lymnaea stagnalis. The sequence continues at coordinate 780,269 of CAXITT010000378.1, read as the reverse complement.
TATTGAGTTCAAGGTTTTTTTAGGGGGTGTTGGTTCTTTACATTTCCATTGAATTGGGTCAATAAAAGAATCTTATCTTATCCCAGAAGGGAAACACTGATCCCAATTTGAAAATAAAGAATTCGAGCCTTGATATAAACCATTATAAACTCGAGCATCCAATTCATTTTGAGAGGAGTCATAAAAAGTCTTAATGATTTTCTTGCACTTTAAATGTTTTTGACTTGAGTGACACCATATGATATGACATTTTATTATTGAAATAATCTGAACGCTGTTCATCTCACACACAAACTATTCAAATTTAGGTAGGAAAATGCCACTGACTAAACCCCGACCCTTGACCCCCCCTCCCCCACAACCTAACCGGTGTAAATATAATTCTAGAAAATGACATCACCGAACACATGGAGTTCTTTGGAGAAGGGGGTGGGAAATGGGGTCCAGTGCGGAGAAAGTAATCGAGGCTCGGTTTAATCCAATAGTCACATTTCCCAGGACACCCCTCGTGGAAGCTGTGGGGCGCTTCCCCGGCGCTTGGACCGAACCGACGCTTGACACCGTGGCCAATTGGACCGGCGCTGCTTACTAAATGATCCTTCTACTCATACGTGGCCATGTACCTCGGGGGGACGCGCCAGCATTAAATTAAGAGTCCTCGGTGGGACAATTGAAGAAACCTCAAGCCAAGCTGAAATGAATTGTTCACACCGCGCCTCGATTGCCCATTTGTGATCGGCCACTGTAAACGAAATCTAGCTCCTTCGAGGCGAGCAAAGAAAAGAGGTATCGGTTAGTGTGGTATCGATACTTTAACACAAACACCCGGCCAGTACGTGACGGCAAAAGGAAATTGACAATAAATAATAAATCGGTCCAACCACCCTCGAGTTGCCCCACCCCCCAACCACCCGCCCCTCCGGGCGCACAACGCCACTTCTTCCGGTGTTTGTACAAAGTTATCTCCCCCTCTCTATTAGAGTAAAAATGGGTTTGTTAATAATAAATTGAATAATCGAAGATTTAGGCGCAGGGCATTTGAGTTGTTGTGGGCTAAGACTATGCGTGTACATTTAAGGTCAACGCACTACGAATGTTTAACCCCATGACCTTCTGTTGGTCCTTCACTGGCTGGGCAATGAACGGTTGAGATTCCTGTGTTAGATTTTTTACTCCACTATCTTTGCCAAATATAATCATCTTAACAAGGGAGACATTATAAGTTCACACTAAATATTTTGTAAATATTTGTTCTCGGCATATCTTGTTATGATGATTGTTTTATAAAGCAAAAAAAAAAAAAAAATTAAAAAAAAAAAAATAAAAAAAAAATTTTTTTTACACCCCCTATTTTAAACCAATTGCAAGTCATTTGCCCGAATTTAACGAAAAAAATTTGTTGAAACCTAAGAAATAATTTGTCGTGAATGTGTTATAATGGTTATCGTAGGGTGTTAAGAGAAGGAACTCTGTTCAAGAAATGAAAATTTAAAGATATGGAAATTAATTTTTAGATGTTTCTATTATTACTTAAACTTTTTTCTGTCCTTATTATTATTATATTTTCCTAACGCATTAATCACAGCAGCGGAAAGACATTTGGCCATGATACAAAAGAATATGCATATCTTATTTGGTTGAATAGTGGAACATCTATTTTAATTCTGGTGCGAGACTTGCGCAATGTGTTATTCCCAAATGCATATCACCATTTGCAGTTAGGTTTTTTCCCCTTCAGATTACTCTAATTAAGGTCTTCGGAAAGAAATTTTCTAAAATTTGAAATTCAAAACATGGGGTTAGGGGAAACCCCGAAGAAAGTGGTTTGGGGGGGGGGGGGGGGG
>CAXITT010000378.1:755122-772724 GCA_964033795.1 Lymnaea stagnalis | reverse complement strand
CGCCCCCCCCCCCCAAATCTGCCACACACCTTCCTCCAAAGCTTAACAGCACTTGCATCTAAGGGTGGCCACATTTCTCAACATCTGCGAGAGCCAATTCGAGTCACTTGTTTTTATCTTCAACGATTGAATCTTAGTCCTGTAATTACAGCACAATAGCCTGGGGTCTCCACTACCGGCCTCACGTTGTTTTCCCGTTTAAACCGAATCCGGTCTCAGTTGAACATTTCCGCTTTTCTTCCGCCTTTTGCCCGGGTTTGTGTGTGTGTTTGTCCCGAGGGGGCCACGACTCTAGCAAGCTGTATTACCGAGCCCCAATGTGGCTGTCCGGATCGCGGTGGGGGGCGACTTCACGCGATCGTAAGCGTCAACGTTCGTGCTCGGCCAGTTAACGGCGTGGGCCTTGGTATTTGTAAGTCAATAACACAAACTGAGGATGAATAATTGGGCAGCCCCGTGTTTCTCCTATTACCCATACGCGATCTTGTGAGCGGGGCCGCGAGCGCCGGCCGTGCAATCCTAGCGACAAGCTAATCAATCGTTAAACAAGCGTGTTCCCACAATAATCGCCACGGCTGGAACGGGCTCTCGGGGAACGGAGCCACTTCTGGCAGGACGGACACATGATAGGACCCCGTAGACCAACGGCACTCCCCAAACGAGACCGGGACTAAATTAGCTATTTATTGGCGTTTTTCTTTTGACAGTTGCCCGCGTCCATTTTGATGAGCTATTTTTCTAATGCTGCCCCCGGGAAAAGCATTGGCTCGTCAACTGGAGCTAACTCCAAGCTCCTGGAGTTTCAACGTTTAAAACACGGAAACTTGGAGACGTAATTCAACCAGAGATTTTTTGTTTAAAAAGTGGTTGGTGGAGGGGGGAGGGAAGAGAATGAGACAGCGTGTCAGGTGGTAAGATAAACAATGTGATGAAATGAATCGTCTCACCACCGTAAAACGAAGTTTTGTAGTTGTTCAAATGACAAAAGCTGTGGAAAAAAATATCTTTGACCAGAGGGTTAAATGACAATAAAGATAACAACTTAGGTTGTTTGGACAATAGCTATGTGCACCAAAGTTTCAATATATTTGTAAGACCAAACTACCCGAGTCCAAAAGCCCATTTGGCAAGTCGTAATGCATCATACGTTAAAGAGTTCTATATTTGCCACTGCTCACTCAGTTGATAACCAGGAAAGTGCACCACTCAGAAAGGTAAATACAAACAGAAGAGAAATTTACATGACGTATAGCGAAATATTCTGGAGATTTAGAAAGAAAACAGCTATCATTGTATATACCATGGTGGGTTGTTCACTTCTTCGATTAACTAATTACTATCATTCAACCTTAGCTGCAGATAGAAATTACAATGCCCTTCCTATCCAACCGAATTTCTCTCTGTCTATTCCAACTTTCGACAGCTTCGCTCCTCCGCAGACGAGCGTATTCTTCCTGTCCCACAAAAACATATGGTGAACGATCTTTCTCTTTCTGTGCCCCCAAACAATGGAATTCTCTTCCACTTCACACCAGCAATATACCGACCATTACAGCCTTCAAAACTGCACTCAAAACCCATCTCTTTAAACTCTACTATCCTGACTGATAACCCCTCTGACCGATAAACGATGCCGCTGGGTGCCGTCCATGGCTGGACATGTCAATCGTTCTGGAATGGGTGCAGTATATATATACATTTGTTTTGTTTTATTTAATTAATGTATGCTAATGTTTAAGTCCACGATTATGTTTGGTAAATTGTATGTACAGCGTGGTGAGCCAAGCCCTAGGCTGGGGTACCACGCTATATAAAACCACTAATAATAATAATAATAATAACTGAATACGTTAGATATGTTCCTTAAGCATTAGATGAAGGCAGCTCCCCCCCCCTACCCCCTCCCCCACTCCACACATATGTGGATAATCTATTCTGTGTAAAATATAACTTGAAATAGCATTAACATTTAAAATTCCGTCTTTTTACAATTATGTTTTTATATTTTTATTTTTGTTATTTTTGTTAATGAAGTGATTGTGTACAAATGTTAACTTTCTTTGTCGTGGTGTTTGTAAACGTGTTTACCAAAAGGATTTCTATTCCTTCAAATATTATTTATAATTTTTAATTTCACTCCGTCCAACGAGTGATTCAAATAAAAGTTATTGGAACTCACAAATGTTAAAAGAAAATGTTGGAACAGTGGACATTCCAGTCAGGTGTAAGATTCTAATGGAATTAAAATTGCTATAGACTCTAGTTACCCTTGGTGTATATGATCTTTGGTGAAGTTGACCTTTTGGTGTATTAGACCCCTTGTGTAGTTAACCTTTTGGTGTATTAGACCCCTTGTGTAGTTAACGTTTGGTGTAGTAGACCTCTAGTTTTGTTGACCCCGGGTCTAGTAGACCCCTTGTTTACACCATCTTAGACCCTTTGTGTTGTAGCCCCTTGTGTAGTAGATTTATTTTATAGAAGACCCTAGTGTAGTAGACCCTTGTGTAGTATCCCTTGCATAGTAGACCCTTGAGTAGTAGACACCTTTTATAATAGACCCCTTGTGTAGTAGGTCCCTTGTGTAGTAGACCCCTTGTGTAGTAGACCCATTGTGTAGTAGAGTCTTGTGTAGTAAACCCTTGTGTAGTATCCCTTGCATAGTAGACCCTTGAGTAGTAGACACCTTTTATAATAGACCCCTTGTGTAGTAGGTCCCTTGTGTAGTATACCCCTTGTTTAGTAGACCCCTTGTGTAGTAGACCCCTTGTGTAGTAGACCCTTGTGTAGTAGGCCCTTGTGTAGTAGGCCCTTGTGTAGTTGACCCCTTGTGTTGTAGACCCCTTGTGTAGTAGGCCTTTGTGTAGTAGGCCCTTGTGTAGTAGGCCCTTGTGTAGTAGGCCCTTGTGTAGTAGACCCTTGTGTAGTAGACCCCTTGTGTAGTAGACCCCTTGTGTAGTAGGCCCTTGTGTAGTAGGCCCTTGTCATCTCAATTTGTTGGAATGTTAGCGTGTTTTTAGCATATACAAAAGACCGGACATTTTATAAACATCTTCAGGGAAATGCACGTATTGATTGCCCTCGGAGCAGACAGAACCGTGCGAGGCCCAGGGTTATCCCATGACGCGGGTCTCCACACGCAGATCACAGGCAGATGAAGGCGGGACCAGAAGGGATCGGGGTGGGGGTGGGAGTAGGAGGAGGGGGTTGGGGTTCCGTTCTGTCGGTAATGGTTAGGGCTGAGTGCAGAGAAGAATGATGTCGTTAGAAAGTTCGTGTTGCACTGTCCCTTCAGTTTCTGTTCTAGAAGACTTGCCGGTGCAAGTGTCAGGTTGTTGTTCTTGAGCTCACAATATAAAGATGATGTCGTGGACAAAAGAATAAGTTGGTGATTGCACGAGGTGCACGCATTACTACACAGGCCATAAAACCAACTTGTTTATTTATTGCCCTGAGTTGCATGCCTGTTCCTAGTGTTATCAGTAACGCTGACTACGAAAATCTCATCGGTTTATTGCAACAGAAGATCAATTTATTGAAACGGGATAGCATTAAAAAAACACTTTTTTTTTTTTTTTTTTTTTTTTAATTTTTTTAATGGGAATGATTTGGTTTTAAATGACCAAAAATTTTTTTAGTGTTTTTTTTAAGAATTAAAACCAGTTTGTAAGGAAAAACTGTACAAAGGATACCGATATTAACAAGGTACAACTTAATTATACTAATCATTTTTTTTTTGGGGGGGGGGGGGGTAAAAATACAAAATCAAATATTTTGGAATAAGAACAAGTTAAACTTACGGGCACAAGTGGAAAAGTCATTGCCCTAAAATTGTTAAGTTCAAGGGGAAAAATCGAGTTTGATTTGCTTTAACTGATTATGTGCAAAATATTTAGACGTCAAATTAAGATCTTATTACACTAAATACATTTTATTTTCTAAAATGTCCCAGCCTGATCTGTTAGGAAAGCTGCATCGAGATTTGTTAAACCCTTAGAACATCTGTACTGAGCTTGAATAAACAACCCATAAGAACAAAGTTAATCGTATAAATGATATAAATTAAATTTCGAAAAATGGAGACGGGGTGGGGGTGGTGGGAATTGAAATTAGACAAACATGCAAACAAGTAACGCACTTTATAAAAATCCCAATTAATGCACCCCCCCCCCAGCTCATGGTTCGCAATCGCCCACTTTGTTCACGCACCAAAACTCTATTAATATCCTAATGACCTGCCCGCTCTGATCTCTTTCACCAACTATTTCAGAAAAACAAAAGAAAATATTTCGCATCAACTGCATTTGGGATTTTCAAAAAAGAATCTCATTTAGCGTAGTTATCAGGAATTTTATTTCGTGACCTCAGCGTCATCCTATTTCCTTCATCTTCCCCTTGAAAAAAAGGGGGGAAAAAAATGATTTTTGGTGGTCGGGGGATGAGAAACTCAAAAAATCTTACAAAAGAAACCAAACGTTCGTTATTTAGTTAATTAAATAAAGAAAGTTAAATTAGTAATTCGAAATTCCTCATAAACTTTTTAAGTTACTGTATTTGTTTCGAAATTCATACTGTCTCTTTTTCCTTCAGATAAATCACCTATTAATAAATGTATGACGTCTTTTGTGAATATTTTTTTCTTCTTTTTTTTTTTATACCGTTTAGAGAAAATGTATTGACAAAATGACCTGTTTCAAATAGCTGTATAAAAATCTATAGACCTTTTTTTTAAAAAAAAAACGTCTTTTTAATCCTTCTTTTTTGTAACCGTAAATTTTGGGAAAACCTACAACTTATTTAATTCTTAAATTAAATCCAAAATGAAAATTATTATACTAACATTCTAATAGCTTGTTTGTCGTTTTTTTTAAAAAAAAAAGTAACTATCGACTGTTTTAAACGGAATAATTTTTAAAAACGTATTTACATTCATTCATTGTGTTTTAACAAATGAATAGTTTGAAAATAAAATGATAAAATAGCGTTACTATTTAGATACAACTAAAGGAGATCAACTACATTCATGTATGCGCCAAAATGCACCCCATAATTTTGAAATTATCAAAAATTTTCTGGAGAGAGGCTTACTGAGACATTTCTCCAATTATTACCCACAGTTTTGTTCGTCGCCCTTGATCTCTCTCTCTCTCTCTCTCTCTCTCTCTCTCTCTCTCCCTCCCCCCCACCATTTAAAGTAACAGTACCGACACGTTTTTACCTTCTAAAAAGGCACTGGATGTCAGTAAATACAATGATTTTTTTGAACGGACAAAGGTAAAATTCCTTTAGTTTGTTCTACGACGATATAAATCTCTTGGGCGAAACTAAGCTTGTGCTAAATGGATAGCCTCAGGGGAACTCTACTGCCAGAATGAATTTATGGTTATTTATGGAGATGGCGAACAAGTCAGAGCTGGCACTGGGCATCACAATTCCTAATTTGGGTGCTAATAGATTGCCTTCCCTCCCCTCTTCCGAACACCCGAAATACTACTTCCACTAACCCGCGTCAAAATTACCTTGAAGAAACTGTTCAAAAACGCATAGGTCAATCTAGGCAATGATGCTTTTCATAACATTACTGGAATACTAGTCAATAGACAGTGAGTTCCCAGGAAAAGTGGAGCCCAGGGCGCACAAGTAAGACGATTTTGCCGCCCCTTTATCAAGTACATGGGATTTTATCGTTTAATGCAAAATTAAGGGCAATAACTTAAGACGATTCTTCCGCCCTCTGATATTGCAGCCAGGGGTTATTGGCCCGCTCAGCCCCTCGTTCGCACGGCTTTGAGTTTATAGATGGTTAGGGGCCTTAGTGCATTACCGTGCCCAGGGCCTCAGTGCATTACCGTACCCAGGACCTCAGTGCATTACCGTGCTCAGGGCCTCAGTGCATTACCGTGCTCAGGGCCTCAGTGCATTACCGTGCTCAGGGCCTCAGTGCATTACCGTGCCCAGGGCCTCAGTGCATTACCGTGCCCAGGGCCTCAGTGCATTACCGTGCCCAGGGCCTCAGTGCATTACCGTGCCCAGGGCCTCAGTGCATTACCGTGCCCAGGGCCTCAGTGCATTACCGTGCCCAGGGCCTCAGTGCATTACCGTGCCCAGGGCCTCAGTGCATTACCGTGCCCNCAGGTTTTGAAAAAGTGCGGGGGGGGGGGGGGGCTGTGTAGAGTGACTGTTTTTAACATACACCAAACAAATATCACTTGTACATTAATGAAAATTTTTACATTACAAAAACATTTGTTAAAAGACACATTTAAAAAAAAACCGAACAATTATTAAAAGAAAGATTTTTTTAAATACATTTTAACGATAATAACTATAGCTCACAAGTAGCAGCATACCTACAAGCAAATGGTACAAGGGGTTCTTTTCAAATATATATATATATATATATATATATTAGAGACCGACCGAAAGTGATTTTTTGATTTTGGCCAAGGTCAAAAATAGGCCGAAAGTTTAAAATGACTTTCGGACGAAAACGAAAATAGGCCGAAAGTTTAAAAATGACTTTCGACCGAAACCGAAGCCGAAACTGAAGCCGAAACCGAAAAGGAAATATTTAGATATTTTGAAATTTTTTTCCGCATACATTCTGCATAGACCGAAAATGATGTGAGAAAGTATAAATATTTACATTCTTTTTATAAAAAATTAGATAATCGTGAATATTAATATATAAACATCTAATATAACATCTTGTTGATAAAGATCGGTTAGTTTGTTCTTGAAGATCGCTAGTTTGTTGTTAAAGATCGTTCAGTTTTTTGTTAATGATCGCTTTATTTGTTCTTAAAGATCGGATAGTTTGTTCATAAAGATCGCTTAGTTTGTTGTTAAAATTGTTTATTTTGTTTTTTAAGATCGCTTAGTTTGTTCTTAAAGATCGCTTAGTTTTTATTTTAAAATATTTTAGTTTGTTATTAAAGATCATTTAGTTTGTTAAAAAAAGATCGCACAATTTTTCTTAAAGATTGCTTAGTTTGTGTTATTAAAAGATCGTTTAGTTTGTTTATAAAGATCGCTAAGTTTGCTCTTAAATATCATTGATTTTGTTCTTAAATATCACTTAGTTGTTCTTAAAGATCATTCAGTTTGTTCTTAAAGATCATTTATTTTGTTTTTATAGATATTTTAGTTTGATATTAAAAATCGCTAGTTTGCTCTTAAAGATCGCTTATTTTGTTGTAGAAGATTACTTAGTTTTTTTCATAAAGATCGCTTAGTTTGTTCTTATAGATAATTGATTTTGTTCCTTAAGATCGACAAGTTTGTTCTTAAAGATCTTTTAGTTTATTCCTAAAGAACCTTTAGTTTTCTGTTAAAGATAGCTTAGTTTGTTCTTATAAATCATTTAGTTTACTATTAAAGATCATTTGTTTTGTTTTTAAAGATCATTTAGTTGTTCTAAAAAATCGCTTAGCTTGTTCTTTAAGATCGTTTAGTTTTTTTTATTAAAGATCGCTTAATTTGTTCTTAAAGATCACTTAGTTTGTTCTTATAGATAATTGATTTTATTCCTTAAGATCGATTTGTTTGTTCTTAAAGATCTTTTAGCTTGTTCCTAAAGAACAATTACTTTTCTTTTAAAGATCGCTTAGTTTATTCTCATAAATCATTTAGTTTTGTTCTTAAAGATCATTTAGTTCGTTCTTTAAAATAGCTTAATTTGTTCTTTAAGATCGTTTAGTTTTTTATTAAAGATCACTTAATTTGTTCTTAAAGATCGCTTAGTTTGTTTTAAATATCGTTTAGTTTGTTCTCAATGATCGCTTAATTTGTTCTTAAATATCGCTTTATTTGTTTTAAAGATCGCTTAATTTGTTCTTATAGATCGTTTAGTTTGTTCTTAAATGTCACTTAGTTTGTTGTTAAATATCGCTTTTCCTGAAAATTAGATGACCGAAAACCTCAGTCACTTTCGGCCGGTGGCCGAAAGTCTAAGTCAATTTCGGCCAAAATCGAAAAAAAACGAAAGTTAACTTTTCTCTTTCGGCCGAAACCAAAATTAACCAGAAAGTTAACTTTCAGTTTCGGCCGAAACCGAAACTTGGCCGAAAGTGATAAAATGGACACTTTCGGTGCCGAAACCCAAGCCGAAGACGAAATTTGGTCGGTCTCTAATATATATATATATGTGTCTTAGTTGATTTTGAAAAGAGAACCCTACATAATATAAACGTAGATGAAGAACTTCCCTGGGAGTCTTGTGTTTACTATGAATGATGCCTTCGATGAATCTTGTGAGAGAAACTCTGACCACATACCCTGAAAAGTTAGACCGATGCCTTCGATAGAAATCATTATAAAAATAAAGATGAAAATTAAATGACCTGAAATGTTTCGTTTTCTTAAAAACGTAATGGTCTAATCAATCTCGTTACTCCTAATATCCTACCTACTTCTTACCACTATCCCAACCTATAAGTCATATAACCAAGATACTATTCATTCCCCATCTGCTTGATGATCATGAATCCCCCCCCCCCCCAACACACACTCCAACAAACCACACAAACACACTCAAACCCACACAACTTTTTGTGTCGTGCGTTCTTACCTTTCATTACCTTCCCGTATAAATAAATCTCATCAACTACGGGGAGCTGACGGCCATCAACAGCAACATTCCGCCTCATGCTCCCCCACCCACCCCCATCCCCCCTGTTACGCCCATTATGAACATTTTTAACATTCTGTTCTTGTAAACATCCATTCTCACATGATATTGCTGGCCTCCCCACATCATCAATATAGCCACTACAAGGATTCCCACGCGCTACTCTACTCTCGACCGTTTAATTAATGATGTTTCAGAAAGAATGAAATTTTGTGGTACGACAGACAGTCGCTCAATAAAAACTTTGAGACTGGATGAACTCACGATAGCTCGAAATTAATGACGTACATTATATTATTCTAAAAGGCATTTATTATACACTGTAAACAATCATAACAGAACACAGGTACATAAAAGCCTTGTCTTTATAAATTGCTCTCTCTACCCTCTGGCGCCCTGGCATTTTGTTTTATTCCGCCACCCCCACCCCCCACCCCACACACACACAAAATTGGCGCTAATTTGTAACAAAAATTAGACACTTTCATCACATATCGTCACAAATTCGTGACACCCCCACCCCCCAAACTTTTTTTTCTGAGGCGCGTTACGTCATTAATGGATGGCCTTTCTGGGGTCGCATTCCATGGAACTCCTTGATGACAATGACAAAACCTTCCCCCCCCCCCCCAACTTTTTTTAAGCTCCCGTCTACCCGTTATCCCCTCTACCAACCCCCTTTCACCCCCGACACTTCCCCCAAATCCTTCTTGTGTCGACCAAATTGCCTGCGTCCGTTCACACTTTATGCTCGTCTACATCGTTAGCGATGTCGTGTCGCAAATTTACGCTCAGCTCTACGTTTAAAAAGAGCTCCGCTTGTTTGCATATGACCTTTGACCCCCTGGGGGTAGCCGTATTTATCGCTATGGAGAAAATGTTGCTCGTAGCATTTTCAACCCTTTAATGAAAGCCATGGGGTGATGAACGTGTTCTAAGCAAGGGCAGTTTGGGGTGGGGGGTAGATGGGGAGTTTCTGTAGTATTTATAAAGGTTTACAGGCTTGGGGAGGGGGTTGTGAAAAAAAGGGGGGGGTGGGTGAGTATGATTAAACACAAGTATATAAACATATTTGTCAAATGAAGGCGGGGCCAAGAAGACTAGTTAAGTTTTGGTTAACCCTTAAATACTTGACGCAATGACACACTGGCATCTTAAGGTTTTGACTACCACTGGCACCATCTTTAGTTGCTGTCATCAAAAGAGTTGTCTGATGATTTGTCTGTGGATGTCACGGAACATGAGAGCGACACTTCCAAAAGTGATTTACCAGGTTTTGTGTTAAGCCAATAATTGCCAAGTGGGGGATCGTTTCCCAGCGACGACAGTGCGCACTGGATTTATTGAAACCTGCGGTATGTTAATGCCATTGCGTTGTTTAGTTATAAAGAGTGATTTATAATAATTTAACTCTCGCTATTTTTTGTCCATATTATTTATATTTTCTTAAAATTCTTTATTTTAATTTAGCTCTTTATTTTGATCTAAAAAAAATAATGTTAATATATTGCTGTTATTTTTTTTTTAATACAGATTTTATTTATTGCTTCAAAATCTGATTTAACAGACTATCCAAGCCCCCCCCCCCCAACCTGCCACGAAACAACAACAAAAATAATTAAAGAATAAACATTCTCAGCCCACAAGCATTACAAAGATATCTTCCATTCCTGTTATGAAGGATTGTCAGCTCTTACAACTTGTACCAACTTTGATTAGTTCAAAATATTTGTGGAATACCACTTGTGACTATAAATAAGATCCATCTTTATAAATATAAATCGTCTTGTAATGTCAGTGGTGTTTTGTTCCCATGAAATGATTTAAATCGTCTTGTAATGTCAGTGGTGTTTTGTTCCCATGAAATGATTTAAATCGTCTTCTAATGTCAGTGGTGTTTTGTTCCCATGAAATGATTTAAATCGTCTTCTAATGTCAGTGGTGTTTTGTTCCCATGAAATGATTTAAATCGTCTTGTAATGTCAGTGGTGTTTTGTTCCCATGAAATGATTTAAATCGTCTTCTAATGTCAGTGGTGTTTTGTTCCGATGAAATGATTTAAATCGTCTTGTAATGTCAGTGGTGTTTTGTTCCCATGAAATGATTTAAATCGTCTTCTAATGTCAGTGGTGTTTTGTTCCCATGAAATGATTTAAATCGTCTTGTAATGTCAGTGGTGTTTTGTTCCCATGAAATGATTTAAATCGTCTTGTAATGTCAGTGGTGTTTTGTTCCCATGAAATGATTTAAATCGTCCTTCAGTTTGTGCACTTTAGTCAGTAACACGTTAGGTAGGAGTCTGTGCATATCATTAATTTTGTATAACACGAAGTGGGTGGTTTATTATTTTTGAGTCATATTGTGTTATAATGGGGTTAGGTGGTAGGCAACAATGTTGTATAGTGTTATATGGGTGGGGTGGTAGGCATCAATGTTGTATAGTGTTATATGGGGTGGGGTGGTAGGTAGCAATGTTGTATAGTGTTATATGGGGTGGGGTGGTAGGCATCAATGTTGTATAGTGCTATAATAGGGTGGGGTGGTAGGCATCAATGCTGTATAGTGTTATATGGGGTGGGGTGGTAGGCATCAATGTTGTATAGTGTTATGTGGGGTGGCAGGCAGCAAGATTATATGTTTTGAAAATTTTCCCTGTTCATATTTACAGAATTAGCGTCCATTATTAAGAAATTAAAATGTAGGTTTTTTTAAATTTTATTTAGCTTACAATAAATAACACAATTTAAAAAAAATAATAATTTTCGATGGATTGTTGCTTGAAGAGTTGCTTGTTTCGACTTGTTTCCACTCTTTATACAGCGCTATGGGGGAGGGGGGAGATGGTGCGAGCAATGTTATATAATATTAAGATGGAAATATAAAAGGTTATGAGGGATGGGGGGGGGGTCAAGATGTCTTAATTGGGTGGGGTGGGGGGTCATTGTTTCACCTGGCACGATATTGACTATTTTCTTAATTAAACCAGAACAAAATAGTTTTATTACTGTATTACACATGAGTACATTGTTAATATTTTATTCTATAATTTCAAAAGTTAACAAATAATTAAACACCAAAATTCAACTCAGGCCCACTGAAAAAATGTATTCCTTTTTACTCAGTTGACCAATTGTTTTTATACTCTGTGAACGTCTTCCCCCACCCCCTCCCCCCCCCCCTTTTAACAAATAATTAAACACCAAAATTCAACCCAGGCCCCCTGAAAAAATGTATTCCTTTTTACTCCGTTGACCAATTTTTTTTATACTCTGTGAACGTCTTCCCCCCCCCCCTCCCCCCCCCCCTTTTTTTCTTCTCATTTTTCACAACGGTTTGCAACTATAGACATTTACCGTATCAAGTCCACAATGTGATGTTGAATAGCATCACTTGTTGTTCCTTAATTTAAAAAAAAACAACAGATATCTCTCTTCTCTTGAAAGACTAAACATTGTCATAATGATGTGGGATAGCAGTCGTAACACTAGAGCAGACCTGATTAAACCGTTGAATGACATACAGTCATTTAATTGACACTTGTCACTAAGTGATTAAACGTTTGGATTTACTTCACACACACACGCGCACAGAGACACAAACACAGACACACGCACAGAGACACACACACACTTTAGGATACAAATTTGAAGACATAAAAAGTGTTCAAACCTAATATCGTGTCAAGGGGACTCTACTCTCCCCCTCTTAGAGTTTCTTTTGTGTAATAACACGTAATCAGTTGCTGTAAAGTGGAGACGTTGGGTTGGCCATCTATACGTGGGGTTAACCATCAATAAGTGGGGTTGATCATCTATATGTGAGGTTGGCCTTTCTACATGTGAGTTTGGCCATCTATATGTGGGGTTGATAATCTATACGTGGGGTCAGCCATCTATATGTGAGGTTGGCCATCTATGTGTGGGGTTGATTATCTATACGTGACGTTGGCCATCTATATGTGAGGTTGGCCATAAATATGTGAGGTTGGCCATCTATATGTGGGGTTGATCCTATACCTGGGGTTGGCCATCTATACGTGAGGTTGGCCATCTATATGCGGGTTTAATTATCTATACGTGAGGTTGGCCATCTATATTTGAGGTTGGCAATCTATATGTGGGGTTGATCATCTATTCGTGGGGTTTGCCATCTATACGTGAGATTGGCCATCTATATGTGAGGTTTGTCATCTATATGTGGGGTGGCCACCTATACGTGGGGTTGATCATCTATACGTGGGGTTGATCATCTATACGTGGGGTTGGCCATCCATACGTGAGGTTGGCCATCTAAATGTGGGGTTGGCCATCTATATGTGGGTTTGGCCATCTATATGTGGGGTAGGCCATCTATATGAAGGGTTAGAAATCTATATGTGTGGTTTGCATTCTAAATGTGGGGTAGGCCATCTGTATGTGAGGTTTGCAATCTATATGTGGGGTTGGCCATCTATATGTCGGGTTGGCCTTCTATATGTGAAGTTTGCAATCTATTTGGGGGTTGGCCATATATATGTGAGGTTGGCCATCTCTATGTGGGGCTGGCCATTTATATGTGGGGTTGGCCATCTATAGGTGGGGTTTGCAATCTATATGTGGGGTTGGCCATATATATGTGGCGTTGGCCATCTATATGTGGGGCTAGTCATCTATATCTGAGGTTGGTGATCTATATGTTGGTTGGCGATCTATATGTGGGCTTAGTTATCTCTACGTGGTGTTGGACACCTCTATGTGGAGTTGGCCATCTATACGTAGTGTTAGCTATATATACTTAGGGTTGGCCATCTATATGTGAGGTTTGCATTCTATACGTGGGGTTGGTTATCTATACGTGGATTTGGCTACCTAAACGTGGGGTTGGGCATCTATATGTGGGATTTCTCATCTTTATGTGGGGTTGGCCATCTATACGTAGGGTTAGCCAACTATAATATATATACATACTTCATCTCTTAAATCTTCATATTAGGATCTTTTGGTGATGTAACATTGAATGTTTATATTGCTTCTGTCCTCTAAAAAAAATAATTAAATAGTTATTTACAGTAAACAGATCATTTTTGGTTGGCTACCTAATACAGTTCAAAATGGGGACATCATCTATCACCGCAACATTGATCTTAACTGAAGTTATCGTTCGTGATTGCCTCTGTGCTGCAATGACTCGAGATGAAATCATTTGTCATCTGATTAATGATGTGTCAGTCAATTAACGGTCCTGTAAGTGGCGGGCTGTGGGAACTTGTGTCTGGTTGGATCTCTACGAGAAACACCATCATACACATGGACACATGACCCCACTGTTGATGAAAGATGGACACATGACCCCTTTTTATATATATAATTGAGTTTGGGTATACACGCATGCCCCATTGATGTTAAAAAATGTATGTGTTACCCATCTGTTGATGAAATGTATGTGTTACCCATCTGTTGATGAAATGTACGTGTTACCCATCTGTTGATGAAATGTACGTCTTACCCATCTGTTGATGAAATGTACGTGTTACCCATATGTGGATGAAATGTACGTGTTACCCATCTGTTGATGAAATGTATGTGTTACCCATATGTAGATGAAATGTAATGATCACCATTTCGTTAATAAACAAGTAAATGGAAATAATTCACTACAATACAGCTCAATTAAACTAGTCAGCCAACCTTAAAGTGACTTTAGAAATTACTACATTTAGCAGGGGCGTAGGAACGAGGGTGACTTCCGCCCCAGGCGTCACTGCTATTTCTTTTTATTTATTATTGGGGGGGGGCGGCATTTTCTACCAAAAGATAGTTTTTTCAGGGGAAAAGATGGGCGGTTAAAAGTTAGGTCCATCACAAGCTACGCCACTGGCGTTTATAGGAGACTTTAGTTTTGCAAGGTTTCGATGAAACAATTATTGAGATGTTTGTCAGTGTTGATAAGGAAGAGCAACACATTTTAATAGAATTGTTTCTTTCACATCTTATTCGCTCAAATAATTCTCGTAGAAAGGCGCAGTAGCCGACAGATATTTTTGTGCATAGAAAAAATGAAAAAAAAAAATGAAAGGGGTCATATGGTTTTGTGGTACAGAGTTCATAAATCCCATTATAATTCATAGTGTTATCATTTCGCATTCTTAGCACCTCACGAGACGCATCATGTCCACCTCTGCGATAAGCGGTCCACGTGAGAGCGATTTGGCAACGTTTGCCACAACGTCTCTATCTTTCGGTATAGACAGAATCTTATCAAAAACACTTGGTGATGTTTGCTCAACGCAGCACTTCACAACTGTCAACGACGCTCACAACGGCGGGGAAGCAACGAAGGATGCCCGACCCCCTGATGAAGTTATCCGAGCCCCGACGTCGGTGAACAAAGATGGCGGGCAGAATTTCGTGTTGAAGTCTAGTGACTCTTCACGGCCTCTGTCACACGGTGGTGGTGAGAAGATATCTCCTGGATCACCCACCCCAGAGAAGGTTTCATCAGTATCGGACAATTGTAATAAAGAATGGATTATGGAGAGGTGCTCCCAGAGTACACAGAGGAGAAGACAATGCGTGAATGAGTTCTCGGAGATTACCCCGTCAAGTGTGCCTCCAAAGACTTTGAACTTTTGTTCATACTTAAAATCTGAAGATTTTTCGAACACGTCTCCCTACACATTACCCAATTACACTTACATCCGCTGTGTGGGCGACCAGGATGTTGAAAGTAGGTTGTCAAGTTATGGCGTAGACTGGTTGGGCCCTTGTGTGAGCTCGTGTGTTGACAGCTGCTGCAGCCGACATCCTGGTGGTGCAACTTCCAAGCCTCCATTTCCCAGAACAGGCCCACAGGCGTGCCTGCAGCGTGTGACTCCGGTCAGAAAACTCAGACACTTGGGTGTCCATTTCCCAACAAGTTGCTTATCCCCGTGGACTAGACAGCCGCCATCATGGGTTGACGTCAGAAGAGAGCGTGTCTCATGTAAGTTTGTATGTACTCTTTACAAAAAACGCTTTCTTAACAAAAGTAACTCACCAGCTTAACTCAAAGTGCGATATACTCTTAGCATCTGTAAAAGGAATTATGTGGTATAAACTGGAGTGTAGCCAATGACTAAAACTTGTAATTTTGTCAGAGGCTTGTGCTAAGCCTTCTTTACCCAAAGTCCGACTCGATGACTAAACACTGTTCAGCATCTCAAAGTCTAACTCCGCAAACAACTTTCAGTAATATGTTGGCTTTTCACTCAGTAGAGTTGACCTTTTTTTTTTTTTTACTGGAGTTGGAGTTAGATTATCGTGATTCCGATTCCTTAAAACCGATTACATAGTATGCTCGACTAATGCAATAGTAAAAACTAGTTAATTTATTTTTTAAATAGACATTGAAGGGAGAAAATATGTTGTTGTTGTTTTTACAAATTAGAGATTCCTGAAAACAAGTAAAACAAATTCAATTAAAGTTTTATTTTATCTAGCGATTTTTTCAATGAAATATTTCCATTTATTTTCATATGATTTGTAAGCTACGTCTGGGTAAATAAGTTAATTTATTAGTCATGAGAAAAACCAACCATTAAGTGAGGAATTTGTAACGGTCGTTAGACTTGTCTTCACGTCTTTATTAAATCGCCAAGAACAATCAAACAAACAATCAAGATTCATGGAAGTTAATTCTGTATCAGATGGATGACTTTATTTAAATTCATGAATCTTGACTGAATAACATGTCGTATGATCAAGTCGAGGAGTTTTAGCTTTTATTTTTGTGCTAACGTTATTAATTTTAAAAAAACTAATTCCCCCACCCCTGTCACCCATCCCCCCCCCCCCAATCATTTCTCCATCAGTAGTTCTGCGGGGTCCGATGTTTGAGAAAAGTCAACCCAAGAGAAAGAAGCCCCGCACATCGTTCACGAGACTGCAGATTGTCGAACTTGAGAAACGATTTCACCGGTGAGTTGGACCTTGAACTTTCACCTGCAGTCATAGTTTTTTTTTAAATCTCAAACCCATTTCCTGACATCTGTCAGTTTTTATCTTAGAACCATTTTTTAACAACATGTTTTCCATAAGTTTCAGAAAGTTGAAATGTTGACAGCCATTTGATCTCGTCCAGGAGTTACTTCTGTCACACGTGACACAGATAACTCAAGTAATACACACGGGACATAGATAACTCAAGTAACACACCTGACACNTGGCCCAAAAAACCCCCCCCCCCCCCCCCCCCCCCCAAAAAAAAATTAAGAAGAAAGAAATAACTAAAGAAATAAACAAAATTAAAACCAAATTTTAAAACAGAATTTCTTTCAAAGACGAGTTTAGAAGCACTAAAAGGTTAAATATAATTTTATTGAAATGCTTTGCTCAAATAAAGACGATGCAGTAGTGTAGATTAGAACACTACGTACTCAAACTTCAATTCAATGCAGTCCTGACTTTATATGTTTTAAATTTTTAATTAATTTTTTAAAAATATAATGTAACATTATTTTCTAAATTTTAATGCATTTAAACTCGTCTTTGACCAACAGTCTTTTTTTTATTTGTGACTTTTTAGTATTAAAATGGTAATCTGTTTAATGTCAACCTTTCAACAGTCATCACAACACATACTCGGTATCAACCACGTAGTTCAACCATAGCGAAGTGCATTGTATGATTTCCTTATCACTCGCCACCCCATCTCCCTCTTCCGACCCAACCGACCGCGGCAGGTGTCCAATTGGATGCCCA
The DNA here is from genome assembly GCA_964033795.1 of Lymnaea stagnalis. Classification (NCBI taxonomy): domain Eukaryota; kingdom Metazoa; phylum Mollusca; class Gastropoda; family Lymnaeidae; genus Lymnaea; species Lymnaea stagnalis. The sequence continues at coordinate 755,381 of CAXITT010000378.1, read as the reverse complement.
GCCCCTAACCCCTTTCCAGCCATTATACCCCTACCACCATTCCCCTACCATCATTCCCCTACCATCATTCCCCTACCATCATTCCCCTACCATCAATCCCCAATAATCATTCCCCTACCACAATTCCCCTACCATCATTCCTCTACCACCATTCCCCTACCATCATTCCCCTACCATCATTCCCCTACCACCATTCCCCTACCACCATTCCCCCACCACCATTCCCCCACCACCATTCCCCTACCCCCATTCCCCCACC
>CAXITT010000378.1:723933-755070 GCA_964033795.1 Lymnaea stagnalis | reverse complement strand
CCTCCCACCCTTCCCCTCCCACCATTCCCATCCCACTCCTCCCCTACCCCCCCTCCCCTACCACTATTCCCCTACCACCATTCCCCTACCACCATTCCCCTACCACCATTCCCCTACCACCATTCCCCTACCATCATTCCCCTACCATCATTCCCCAACCATCATTCCCCTACCACCATTCCCCTACCAACCATCATTCCCCTACCATCATTCCCCTACCATCACTCCCCTACCATCATTTTTCCTACAACCATTCCCCTACCACCATTCCCATACCACCATTCCCCTACCACTATTCCCCTACTACTATTCCCCTACCACCATTCCCCTACCACCATTCCCCTACCACCATTCCCCTACCACCATTCCCCTACCATTATTCCCCTACCATCATTCCCCTACCATCATTCCCCTACCACCATGCCCTACCACTATTCCCCTACCACTATTCCCCTACCACTATTCCCCTACCACTATTCCCCTACCATCATTCCCCTACCACCATTCCCCTACCACCATTCTCCTGGACGAGACAGAATCTAGAGTTTTTTGTGTCAACAAAAACAAATTACTATTTGACGGCCAGATGGAAATGCCAGTAGAAATAACGTCTTCAATGATAAAAATAAAAGGACAGCCACGGGTGGACGACTCCTTCCTACGGCCCTCTTCAACACTGAGACTGAATCTCAAGCCTACGTCATTCTCATAATGCCCACGACATGTACCGCAACTTAGGTACAAGCTTTATCAATTGGTGCGATGAACAGTTTTCTCCAACTGAATGTCTCTATAATTACAAGCTTTATCAATTGGTGCGATGAACAGTTTTCTCCAACTGAATGTCTCTATAATTACAAGCTTTATCAATTGGTGCGATGAACAGTTTTCTCCAACTGAATGTCTCTATAATTACAAGCTTTATCAATTGGTGCGATGAACAGTTTTCTCCAACTGAATGTCTCTATAATTACAAGCTTTATCAATTGGTGCGATGAACAGTTTTCTCCAAACTGAATGTCTCTATAATTACAAGCTTTATCAATTGGTGCGATGAACAGTTTTCTCCAAACTGAATGTCTCTATAATTACAAGCTTTATCAATTGGTGCGATGAACAGTTTTCTCCAACTGAATGTCTCTATAATTACAAGCTTTATCAATTGGTGCGATGAACAGTTTTCTCCAAACTGAATGTCTCTATGATTACAAGCTTTATCAATTGGTGCGATGAACAGTTTTCTCCAAACTGAATGTCTCTATAATTACAAGCTTTATCAATTGGTGCGATGAACAGTTTTCTCCAAACTGAATGTCTCTATAATTACAAGCTTTATCAATTGGTGCGATGAACAGTTTTCTCCAAACTGAATGTCTCTATAATTACAAGCTTTATCAATTGGTGCGATGAACAGTTTTCTCCAAACTGAATGTCTCTATAATTACAAGCTTTATCAATTGGTGCGATGAACCGTTTTCTCCAAACTGAATGTCTCTATAATTACAAGCTTTATCAATTGGTGCGATGAACAGTTTTCTCCAACTGAATGTCTCTATGATAATAAGCTAACATGGCATGAGCACGGCCAAATGCTGTATAAGAAATTCAACCAAAGACTGTTGTACCTAAAAAAAAACTGTACAATTTCGGCGTAAACAAACAAGTCGTTAACTTATTTCACAGTGCAACTATTGGAAACCTACTTAATTTCAATATTATCTGCTGGTGTGGGAAGTCAACGTTTGATATTAAATACCGAATAAACAGACTAATTAAGAAAGCTAGGAACATAACACAAACTTAACATCCTTCTCTTGAATAACCATTTTAAGAAAGATTATCATACAACTAAACAAATTTTGGTTGATTCATCACACCCTCTTAACCAGAGATACTTAGGATCAGGCCGTTCGAGAAGAAGTCTTTCCATCAGGGCGAGGACTGAAAGATATAAAAATTCTTTTGTTCCCCAATCTGTACGAATTTACCAGCGTGCTTCTTCTGAAGTCACAAATCTGAAAGATAACTAATAAGTCCCTAACATGCCTAAGAGAGTTCACTGAATGGCTGTTTTTTCACTAGTGAAATAATTTAGTGTAGGTGTCTTGTGTTAAAATTGTTTTATTCATGTGCTGAACATTTACAATGCAATCAAAAAAGATTTCCATTTGTTTGGATCAATAAAAGAATCGTATCTTATTTTATCTTATCTGAACGTATAGTTGCAAAATCTACAAGTCAGTTGTTAAAGATTGGTTTTATTATTTTTTAAATTGTTATTGCAGTCAAAAATATTTATCATCAGCTGAGAGAAGTTCTATGGCGAAGACACTTAAAATGACAGATGGCCAGGTCAAGACCTGGTTTCAAAACAGAAGGACGAAATGGAGGTAATGTCGGTTTTTTTTTATATTGTACTTATATTTTCATCTAGTTATGAACAAATAGTTATAGCATGCCAAACAATGGCAGGTGCAATGCGTGAGCTTCCTATCTACTAAAGTTACTTGACATAACGTGCACTCAATGAAGGCACATTATAAGAATCGAAACTAGTGCCTCCTACCTTCTCCACCCCTACCCAACGCAACGCCAACGCATAGTTGTTTTTTTTTTTGGGTTGTTCTTTGACGCCCTTGAAATATGTTAATATGCTAGTGCCCATATTATGCCGAAGATTAACTACATCCTACATAAATTGAGACTATTTCTACAAAACAAATGAAAATATTACGCACTAAACGGATGTAGCGCAGATATCGGGAATTGTATTTAGTGAAAGCCTTAGTGACAAGAGTTATTATTTTGTTACAAGGAGAATTATGAACTTTGATGGGCCATTTTTTTTACTCTCTTATTTTCCCCCATGTACCATTTCATCCCATCCCTTCTAGAAGACAGACAGCCGAAGAAAGGGAGGCAGAACGGGAGGCAGCCAGTCGCTTGATCCTGAGTCTTCAAACAGACAAGTCCCAGTGCCTTGACGTCACAGATTCCGTTTGTCTTAGGAACTCGTCCCTGCACGCCCTACAGAACCTCAGGCCATGGAAGGAGGAGGGGGTGGGGGCAGAAAGTGACACGTGATCACACCTGAGGCCCTGGATGGAGGAGGGGGGCAGAGAGTGACACGTGATCACACCTCAGGCCGTGGAAGGAGGAGGGGGGGGAGAGTGACACGTGATCACACCTGAGGCCTTGGATGGAGGGGGGGTGGGGGCAGAAAGTGACACGTGATCACACCTGAGGCCGTGGATGGAGGAGGGGGTGGGGGCAGAAAGTGACACGTGATCACACCTGAGGCCGTGGATGGAGGAGGGGGGCAGAAAGTGACACGTGATCACACCTCAGGCCGTGGAAGAAGGGGGTGGACAGAAAGTGACACGTGATCACACCTCAGGCCCTGGAAGGAGGAGGGGGTTGGAGGCAGAGAGTGACACGTGATCACACCTCAGGCCGTGGAAGGAGGAGGGGGTGGCGAAAGAGCGTGACACTTGATCACACTGACAAGTTTAGCATCATTAGAATTGTGTTATCCAAGTTACTCAACCGTCAGACATTCATAAGATGATTTCGACATGCATATATTTACCCATACAACAGATCATTTTACAAAATGGAAAACACCAGAGCCCCCTACACCCCAAAACCTCTCTCACTTTTTCATTCTGAAATAATGGTACGTGGTTTTTTTTAATCGAGTAAACTTGGTGCATTGTAAATATTTTACTTTTTATGAAATACCTATTTAATGTAAGTACAATGGATTATAATTTAAGAAGTAAGGATTAAATTATTAAAATATTACTTTAAAAATTGCACAATTCAAACTAAGAAAGTGTTACTTTTACCGGACTTGACGACGTGGTGTTATATTTGAAATCAAATTGTAGCCAATAAATTACAAGGACTTCATAAAGGCTTGGTAAGTTGCTTTGAGTGTTGGTTGGTAGAAATTGCTTTGAACGTTGGTTGGTAGAAATTGCTTTGAATCAACTTTTCAATGTTTCCATGTAAATAAAGATGTATTGATTTTCTTAATCAACTGGCTGCAATGAATTCTTATTACACACGTTCAAAGAAAAAAAGAAATTAAAATACTATTTAAAACTGTAACCAACAAACCTGGTGTACGAGTTATCGAGAAGCAGAGCCTTGAACCCAAGGGGAAACAAGAACTGAAAATAAACACACTAAATTGTATCATCCGTATTGCTTCCCCTTGTACAAGGCAACACCACCTCATAAGACTTATGTTGGGAAGCTGAAGAGATCGCTTTAAAATCTTCAAGCTTATCAAGGGAAAAACCAGTGATGTCAGTTTTTCAAAATTCCTGTTATCTCTCTTGTAGCTACATTCCATTTAATAAAATAATATGATACATAGGTCCAATTGAAAAAGCAGCGTAGTCAATAATAAATACGTAGACATCTTGATATTTTCATAGTTTCATGAGAAATTTTCAAACTTAAAATTCAATTTTCTCAAAACACTCAAAACCTGATATCACTGGCTTTTCCCTTGAGCCCTTCAATATTCAAGCTTATATTTCAAATACATTGTGAGAAAAGCTATTTGTGTATTCTTTTGCATTGGTCATGATTTTGTGGCAAGTATGTAATTAAAAATTATTTAAATATCCTCTATATCAATCCATTTTTTTTTCTCGCTTATGCAAAATCACGACAACCTTATCGTTGAACGAACCGAGGCTCAACACCTTCTCAGACTATTTCGAGACGCAAAAATATATATTTTTTTTTAATTTTATTATAGGGGACTATGGGAACGAACGTTTCACACCAAGAGCCGATTCGTAGTGCTGATTGAGCTCATGGTACGAGGTGCCAAAGTTTTCTGTTACAGCTTCATGAATGGGACTTATGTTAGGCTACTTAGATAATTTTACTAACCTTAAATCCATCATCAAATATCGCTCTAACAACAAAACCCACAGACACAGAGACACACAGAATATCTAACATGAAATGGAGGAAAGGCTCAAAGTTGAAGAGTTTATTGTTCTCTCTTTATTAGTGTCTTAATAATGTTACTTTCCTAGGACCTAGCATCACTTTGATGAGAAGTGAAATCAGCTTAATCAACCTAAACCAGTGATTGTCAACAGGTCTTGAGATGATTTAATCAAATCAACTTGGAACATTGTTATTCTAGGGGGACGAGCTGTCACGCAATGACACAATGATGGGTCGTTAAAAGTGGTTGTCAAATGTCATGCAATGACACAATGATGGGTCGTTAAAAGTGGTTGTCAAATGTCATGCAAGACACAATGATGGGTCGTTAAAAGTGGTTGTCAAATGTCATGCAATGACACAATGATGGGTCGTTAAAAGTGGTTGTCAAATGTCATGCAATGACACAATGATGGGTCGTTAAAAGTGGATGTCAAATGTCATGCAATGACACAATGATGGGTCGTTAAAAGTGGTTGTCAAATGTCATGCAAGACACAATGATGGGTCGTTAAAAGTGATGGCAAGTGTCCTGCAATGACACAATGATGGGTCGTTAAAAGTGGTTGTCAAATGTCATGCAATGACACTGTGATCAGTCGTTAAAAGTGGTTGTCAAATGTCATGCAATAACACAATGATGGGTCGTTAAAAGTTGTTGTCAAATGTCATGCAATGACACAATGATGGGTCGTAAAAAGTTTTAATTTCCAACGTTCATCAATTTTCTTTTACATTAAAGGACCTAAGAGGGATGTAAAAAATGACTTGGGACATTTCTCGTCAAAGATAGAAATGAGTAAAAAATAATTTAGAATATTCAATAAAATTATGAGAGAATCTTTGAGCCCTGACCCTCACCAAAAACAGAAGTCACTGTGTTCATAAATGCGTGTGTGTGTGTCTGTGTGTATGTGTGTGTGTGTGTTTGTGTGTGTGTGTGTGTGTGTGATGTGTCACTGACTTTGAGCAATGTGTTACAGAGTTGTTAAAATTATTAAGAAAACAAAACCTGAGAACAAATGTAAGCTGACAAGGTTGTACTACCAAACAGACCTGAGAACAAATGTAAGCTGACAAGGTTGTACTACCAAACAGTTTATTCCAAAAATAGATACCTGAGGAAGTCAATCACATGAATGAATGACAAAAAAAGTCAATCCTTCTTCCTGTTGTCTTCATTTCTCATTAGCAGCTTGACGGATGAAGGGTCCCGAAAAGAAAGCGAAATTGTTTCACATTATGGCTGGGTATATGAAAAACAGTAATACTGGAGAGTGACTGCAGTCAGGCTAGAACATGGAAATGACCGAAATAAAGAATGGGGAAACCTGAAAATAAGTACGCAACAAAACAGTGAACGTGTCGGCAGGAGGCCTTCATTAGCTAACAAAAAATAGTAAAAACCAAAATTAATTAAAAATAACAGATGAAATGTAGGATCAGGGAGAGCAGCAAGAGGAAAGAGACAGAACATAAGTAAGTGAGAGATGTAATGCACGCCTGTATTCTATAGAGTGCCTTACTGGACTTAGGCGAAGTCTATGATAACATTGTTTTTACGAAATGCTTTTTTAAAAAAAATGTGCTTAGTGCCATGCATGCATTAGACAAATCCTTCCCCTTTCCGGTCGACTGTTTTGTTGCAGCTGATACCATGAGATTTAGTTGTGTAAAGGAATATCCTCTGGAGTACAATCCTCACCAAGGTAAGACAATATCCAGCACCCCGGGTGGATGAGACTCGTTAACCTTGGATGGCAACTCATCTAAGAGAAGGTAACTCTGAATTCAAACCCGGAGATGGAGTCCCGTAGGCGGACAACCCCTGCGACGTCACTGGCGCCAAGCTGTATCATCCCCATGATGTTCACTTGGGTTATCCAGCGGCGTGGAGAGAGAGGATTTGCTGTGGGAACCAGTTTATAATCCTAAAAGAATAATCCCAGGCCTTGTGGATTTCGCCCTGTGAAGTCTTCACCATCGTCAGATTGTGACGGCCGGTTGTCAGCTAACATTAACTAATAATCGACCTATCAAAGATGGCGCTCTGAGTGCCATTCACGTCTTTTCTCAGACATTTTCAGACACAGGCATTTACAATTGCATTTTTCGATTGCTATAGCCTTAAAATGGAGATGCGTTCATATAGAGACAATTTTTGTGACATGTAACAATGTTTGTATTCTGAACTGAGCCAAACTCCAAGTGTAACAATGTTTGTATTTTGAACTGAGCCAAACTCCAAGTGTAACAATGTTTGTATTCTGAAATGAGCCAAACTCCTAGTGTAACAATGTTTGTATTCTGAAATGAGCCAAACTCCTAGTGTAACAATGTTTGTATTCTGAAATGAACCAGACTCCAAGTGTAACAATGTTTGTATTCTGAACTGAGCCAAACTCCAAGTGTAACAATGTTTGTATTCTGAAATGAGCCAAACTCCAAGTGTAACAAACGCTGTAAACGGTTGGTGGATCACGTGACTAGTACTCTTACTGCAAAGAAGTAGGTACCATGCCACTGTTGGTTGCTGAAAAGATAAGATGGTATGTTTGTACAACAGAAATCAAAACGTATGAAACCAGTACAAGAAGGATGTTTTGGTGTACATTAAACCAGTACAGGAAGGATGCACTTGGTGTACATTATTATTTAACCGACAGTGAGGTGTTTGAAGGACTTAACAATGTTACGAACCGAGTCTTACTTACAGGGTTCGTTGGCTTCGTTGTCTAGGGGGTTTAATTATATATATACTTCACAAACCATTATTGCCATATTAAATATCTTTATTGCATAAATAAGTTACAGCTTCAACTGCCATTTCTCACAGCAACCCCACCTCACTAACTATTCTACGTCATATCCCCTTTTCCCACACTACGTCACAAGATACTATCAATAGACCATGGCGGACGTGACTGGATGGACATGGAGCTCTCATCACACAAGTACGGTAAGATCGCTCGGGCTGATGTCATGTTACTCTTTCAGGACTGTGCTTCCATGTCAACAGAAACAGACTTTTTTTTTAAATATAAGATTTAAAAAAAGGACTTTCTATGAACGATTTGTTTACGAATTTAAAAGTAGAAAATAATTTAACATTTCTTAAAACGCATTACGCAAATGAAGAACGGTTTTACTTTCGTGTGGTCAGTAGAGAAAGTTTTGAAAAGACTTCAAACCTTCATGAAAATTTAACTGGATAAGAAGCTTAACAGCAGGTGGTTTCACAAATATGGGAAATGTTATAGGTCATAAGGAAGACGGTAAAGGAACTTCGTGGTAATTGGTCATATAATGTAACGGGGCCGAGAGAGAGAGAGACAGAGAGACAGAGAGACAGACAGAGCGAGATAGAGAGAGAGAGACAGAGAGAGAGAGACAGGGAGAGAGAGACAGAGAGAGAGACAGATAAACACAGAGAGAGAGAGACAGAGAGAGACAGATAGAGACAGAGAGAGATAGAGAGACAGAGAGAGAGACAGAGAGAAAGACAGAGAGACAGAGAGACAGAGAGACAGAGATAGAGACAGAGAGAGAGAGAGAGAGAGAGAGACAGAGAGTTTGCAAGTAAAAGAAAACGTAACATTCATACCGTGTGGTTTCAGGTGTGGTGTTTGATAGAGAAAACAATGACCGTAAGCGATTGTGGTCACTTTGGTTGAAGTGAGAAGAGACGGGACATTGCTTGTCTTCACCAATGTACGTATGTGCTCGCTGAACCTATCAGCCTGTCGTCGCCCAGTGTCTCCCACAAAGCATTATAGGCATCGCTTACATGCCATTTCCTTAATTAAGGAAGTAAATTTATTCAGTTTGAAAACTGTAAGAGCAGGTCTATCAGTGACTTGACCGCATGGCTTACTTCTAAAAGGCTGCGGCTATTCGGACCCGGGTCCGAGAAGTTAGAGTTTACAATATTTACAAATTATTTTAGGGTTTATAAGACCAAATTTGCTATCAAATGAAAGATAATTGAATGGACTAAATGTTTGTAAACTTACTGCTTCAGTTTAACTAAAATAAAGTACCACGAATGACATACAAATAGCCATTGTTCTACACTAAACACAACAAATAGCCATTGTTCTACACTAAACACAACAAATAGCCATTGTTCTACACTAAACACAACAAATAGCCATTGTTCTACACTAAACACAACAAATAGCTATTGTTCTGCACTAAACACAACAAATAGCCATTGTTCTACACTAAACAAAACAAATAGCCATTGTTCTACACTAAATACAACAGTGATTTTGTTTAAACCACCCAGACCTTGTGCCTTTATTTAGCGCTTTTCAGAGCTTTCATACACATGAGCAAAACACCAGCCCACAATCACTGAAATGTTAAAGGCCAAGGTCGGTTCAAGGAGAAAAAATCGTCATGTACTACGCCCTACGGGAGACGAAACACTCATTACCCCAGGTGACCTTAGAGAGCTTTCTTGTTGTGTAGAAAAACATGTATTTCTGCACAAGGCAGTTGAAGAAAAATGACCATCTCACGTGACACCTCATTCATTTTAAGACGTGAGAAGATGTTTAACTAACCAAATAAAACCTTTGAAATCTGTTTTTTTAACCGAATGTGAACAATTTCTTGACATTAAAACGTTTGTCAAATATGTATAGCCTTCTTCACAGCAACTATGAGATGATTGCGACACCACAGAGACAGACTCCTTTCACAGACAGCTCTTACACACAGCTCTAACAGACAACTCTAACAGACAACTCTGAGAGACAACTCTAACAGACAGCTCTAACAGACAACTCTGACAGACAGCTCTGAGAGACAACTCTAACAGACAGCTCTAACAGACAACTCTGACAGACAGCTCTAGCAGTCATCTCTAACAGACAGCTCAGCAAGGCACCTCAAAAGACAGGTCACAAGACATCTTCAATAGACAGCTCACAAGACATCTTCAATAGACAGCTCACAATACATCTTCAATAGACAGCTCACAAGACATCTTCAATAGACAGCTCACAAGACATCTTCAATAGAAACCTCTCCAAACACCAGATTAAAATTTAAATACTAAAAAAAAAATTATCTTTTTTAAAATAATTAAAAGACTCGCTTAAACTCAATTAAAAGTCAAACATAATTCAAAGTTACTGAAATGCATTAAGCAAAGAAAGAGAGAGCAGAAGGTGTTTTCAAACATGGAATAAACAAACTTTAAAAACACAATTTTTCGTATAAATCCTTTATAAAATGTAATATCAACAATGGGGGGGGGGGCGGAAGCTGAAAGTTGGACAAAACATGCACTTGATGAGACCCCCATTAGTTCTCCCACCCCCAAGGCCAGCAAACCGCGATATTTTCTTTAAAGAATATTGTTTAGCGCAGTTATGGGGAATTTTAATGTGTGAAATTATATTTCCTTCAAACACCCCCCCCCCCCGCATCACCAATTTTTTTTGTTTTTTATTTTTTTTTGAAAAACAGATTTCATGTGGGTCGTTGTTGCGGGGGTGGGGCTGAAAACTTGACAAATTGTGTTGTTACCGGTAATGAGTCTATGTGCCAATTTTCCTTCAAACCCCCCCCCCCCGCATCACCAATTTTTTTTGTTTTTGATTTTGTTTTGAAAAACAGATTTCATGTGGGTCGTTGTTGCGGGGGTGGGGCTGAAAACTTGACAAATTGTGTTGTTACCGGTAATGAGTCTATGTGCCAAGTTTCAGCTCGATCAGTTTTTAATGGGAAGTGGGCCAGTTAGCCGTCCGAAGATTTTGTGAGCCAGACCCGAAAAAAATTAAAGTTTGATTAAAGGATATAAAAAACATATTTTAGTTTCGTCTCCATTCATTTCGAAACCTTGGCTACATAGAGTGCTACAAAGAGTGCTGAATAGAGTGCTGCATTGAGTGCTGCATAGAGTGCTGCACAGAGTGCCACATTGGGCTCATCAATGCTCCATTCACAAACCTTTCTTTGGTTACATAGAGTTCTACATAGAGTGCTTCACATAGAGTGCTACATAGAGTGCTAAATAGAGTGCTACATAGTGTGCTACACAGGGTGCTACATAGAATGCTACATAGAGTGCTACATAGAGTTCTTTACAGAGTGCTACATAGAGTGCTACATAGAGTGCTTCATAGAGTGCTCATCTATGCTCCCTGCACTTTCTACTTGTCAGTGTCCTAAAACTCGTATTGGTAAAGAGTCTTATATTAAAAGTTTTAAAGAAATATTTTAAAATGTTTTTCGTTTCCTTGCCGCCAGGTATGCAAAAAAACAGGCTTCCACAAAAACACTGCCGACAACAGACCTTAGAGCGGAGATCAGAGTAGGAGCTCGGAGTTGTGGAGATGGTTCTACGGACATAATAAAAACTGGTAATACAATAATTGAACATAGATTTATATTGTGCAGCCCGCTAGAGCAGTGATCGGAAAACTGGGGTAAATTATCCCAAATGGTGAAAAATGGAAACATGGAAATCTTTGAGGTAATGAGGGCTTAATAGACAGAACTAAAATGCTATTTTAAGCGAGTTTTTTTTTAACGATTTGTTGTAATAAAACGGATTCAATGGCGTGTAGTTACTAGTGGCACGGAAACTAGCCTGTGTAATAGCAAACGCTGTCAATAGCTTGTAGTTACTAGTGGCTCGGCAACTAGCTGGTGTAATAGCAAACGCTGTCAATAGCTTGTAGTTACTAGTGGCTCGGCAACTAGCCTGTGTAATAGCAAGACGCTGTCAACAGCTTGTAGTTACTAGTGGCACGGAAACTAGCCTGTGTAATAGCAAACGCTGTCAATAGCTTGTAGTTACTAGTGGCTCGGCAACTAGCTGGTGTAATAGCAAACGCTGTCAACAGCTTGTAGTTACTAGTGGCTCGGCAACTAGCGCTCATGTCTCGTCTTGTGTATGTCATTCTTGTCTAGAGATGATAATACTATTTTGAAAGGTTCAACGTTGGACGAGGGGAAATACATCTTTCATCCGTGTATTCATTTTACGAAGAAAGACGTGCGCCTTAAGTTACACTGAACTTACACATTGTGTTCAGAGGCGTGCACAGGGAACACACGTCACACCGAACACACGTCACACCCAACACACGTCACACCCAACACACGTCACACCCAACACACGTCACACCCAACACACGTCACACCCAACACAGCAGTGTGGGTTGTGTGCAGTGTGGGTTGTGTGCAGTGTGGCAACACACGTCACACCCAACACACGTCACACCCAACACACGTCACACCCAACACACGTCACACCCAACACACGTCACACCCAACACCCGTCACACCCAACACACGTCACACCCAACACACGTCACCACCTTGCTTCATCCGTTCCTTTACGACTGTAAAACTCGCTTGCCTAAGTAAAATAAAAAGATTTTTCTTCATTTCGCGAGTCAAGCTCCACAAGATTTAAAAAACAATTATTTTTTTCATTAGCTCAAAGAAATGTATTTGTTTCTAAAAATAATGTGTTAAGTAATTTTAAGTATCACATAGAAGAAAAATTAAATATTGCATATAATGCTATCGACTAAAACTGATAGAGACAACAGAATAAGACAAAAGAAATGATCCAAAAGTGTTCGATGTTAATGAAAAATTAAACCAAGCCATTTTAAGTAAGACAAGCTTACTGTCATTGAGAAACAGGGGGAGAGAGAAAGAGGGAGGGAGAGAGGTTTGAGAGAGAGAGAGAGAGAGAGAGAGAGAGAGAGAGAGAGGGTGCGGGAGAGAGATGGGGCGGGAGAGAGAGAGGGGGCGGGAGAGAGAGAGAGGGGGGGGGGGGGGGAAAACAATGTCTCACTTCCTTCTGGGGTGGGGGGGGGGGGGGGGGGGGGGGGGGGGGGGGGGGGGTGGGGTGAGAGGGGGGGGGGGGGGTTGAAAACAATGTCTCACTTCCTTCACAACAGTATGAAGTTCTTATTCATTCATTCATTTTAATTCATCGAAAAATTTGGCCTATGTGAGTTCTACTCAATATTCTTAGTGTGAGACGAAGACGTCTTATTGTGTCCTCCTTTATTATCCTGGATAATTTTAGCACTTTTAGAACTTTGTTTTGTTTCTATACGCTTTAAAAAATCCTCCAATTTTTTTTTTCTTTCTTGAATCTTCCAAATCTCCAACCAGGTGTTGTAGAGATCACTCATAGTGAGACAGACGTCATGTCAGCTGATGTCATCATATACGAAACGTCTTGTGCAGCAGAAGGCATAATTCAGTGTCATTGACCTTGGCTCACCTTTATCTGACACGGTAATTTGCCAGTTGGCAAGTCAAATGTTGATGTTTTTTTGGGTTTTTTTTTAAAACAAACATCCTGTTTAGTTAAGATTAATGCAGCTAGAATGAATCTCCCATCCTTATAAATACCAGCTGAATTTCATGGTCTTCAAAAGAATTAACTTGAAAGCAAACGTTTACAAGCATATGTAAGTATCATTGCCTAATTGTCTGATGATTGCCTAATTGTCTGATGATTGCCTGATTGTCTGATCATTGCCTAATTGTCTGATCATTGCCTAATTGTCTGATGATTGCCTAATTGTTTGATGATTGCCTAATTGTCTGATGGTTGCCTAATTGTCTGATCATTGCCTCATTGTCTGATGATTTCCTAATTGTCTGATCATTGCCTAGTTGTCTGATCATTGCCTAATTGTCTGATGATTGCCTAATTGTTTGATGATTGCCTAATTGTCTGATCATTGCCTAATTGTCTGATGATTGCGAAATTGTCTGATCATTGCATAATTGTCTGATCATTGCCTAATTGTCTGATCATTTCCTAATTGTCTGATGATTGTCTAATTGTTTGATGATTGCCTAATTGTCTGATCATTGCCTAATTGTCTGATGATTGCCAAATTGTCTGATCATTTCCTAATTGTCTGATCATTTCCTAATTGTCTGATCATTTCCTAATTGTCTGATCATTGCATAATTATCTGATGATTTCCTAATTGTCTGATCATTGCCTAATGGTCTGATCATTGACTAATTGTCTGATCATTGCCTAATTGTCTGATCATTTCCTAATTGTCTGATCATTGCATAATTATCTGATGATTTCCTAATTGTCTGATCATTGCCTAATGGTCTGATCATTGCCTAATTGTCTGATGATTGCCTAACTGTCTGATCATTGCCTAATTGTCTGATCATTGCCTAATTGTCTGATCATTGCCTAATTTTCTGATCATTTCCTAAGTGTCTGATTATTGCCTAATTGTCTGATCATTTCCTAATTGTCTGATCATTGCCTAATTGTCTGTTCATTGCCTAATGTCTGATCATTTCCTAATTGTCTGATCATTGCCTAATTGTCTTATCATTGCCTAATTGTCTGATCCACAAAAATAATGTTTCATAGCAGGCCTATGAACTAAATTTAATTTAGTTTTTTTTATATTTGTAATCGTATCTATCCTGCTTAGTACAGTTTCAGTGTGTTCAATATTTATTTAGTATTTCCTAGGCACCAGTTATTTGTAGAAAAATTGTTTTTACCATTTTTTGAAATGTAAATTATTGCTTTTTCTGCTTTCATTAAAGTAAGTTTTTTTGTTTTTTTTTAATCAAATAAAGGCAAAAGCATAAGAAATAATGTGTTCGTCATTTGTTTGGCGTTATCCTACTATAATCAGTGCTTTTAAAACAAGTTTCATAACTTTTCATTTTCAATAATCGCGGTTCAAATATTAAACATTATTTCAAATATTTAATAATAAATTACGTTAATATAATTTTCCCTTTTGATGAAAAAATTGTCAAAGTGGGCTTATTAGGTTTATAAAATATAATTCTTAATTTAACTTTGCTTTTGACGAATATTTCCACCAAAAAGAGTATATGTACATGCTTATTAATCTATATTTTTAATCATTTATATGAACTTCCATTTTGTATATTTAGAGCAAAATCTCCGGACGGCTACTTGACCCACTTTACATCAACGTAATGAGCTCGTAACAACACATTCTATCATGTTTTCAGCCGCACCCCCAACCCTAACAAATCAGTGTTTTCCTGTTTTTCAATGGGGCAATAAAGGAAATATGATGCCACTAAATTCATAAAATTCCCAAGACTTGCGCTAAATGACATTCTTTTAAAAAAATATTGCCAGTGCGTTTGGTGCCTAATATTTTCTTTTGTTTTTCCCCCGAATAGTGGTGAATGAAATGTGCGGTGTAAAAGCGGGTGTGACATTAGAATAGTAGATAAAATGTTTATTTTTTTTAAATTTAAAATAAAGTATTTATGCGAAAAACTTTGTCTCTAGGGGTTGTTTAATTCTATTTGAACACGCCATGTCTCATTAGCCAAAGATGTTAAACAATTGTAGTTAGCTAAAGTCGAGAGTTCACTTCACAGTAATGTAAATCGTGTACACATGCGAAACAATATTGGTGTTCGCTTTGCCGTGAATTATTGCATTCAGCGGCCATTCTTTTGAATATGACGTTTATTATTTTGAATGTGTGTGAGTGTTCACATCAGCTTGTTTCAATCTGTCAGCTTTAAAAAAATGATTTGTAAATTACGATGAATTGAATGTCTTCACAGATTCGAAATATCTCAAGCACAATGAAGACCTTCCAAGTATCTCTCCTGGTTTCTGCGTGCATTCTGGCAACATTGTCCTTGCTGGCTGATGGCCAGACGCTGGAACCAAAGAAAAAGTAAATAATTCGTATGCCTTATTTAAACAATAATCGTCTGGTCTGGTTAGTGGCGACATGAATAGATGACTCTAAAGAAGAAAGAAAAGATATTGACTTGTTTGGGCCACCGACACCTGCTCCTGTGTCACATTCCTAGCATGGGCTACTAACACCTGCTCCTGTGTCACATACCCTTTATGGGCTACTAACACCTGTTCTTGTGTCACATACCCTGCATGGGCTACTAACACCTGTTCTTGTGTCACATACCCTGCATGGGCTACTAACACCTGCTCCTGTGTCACATACTCAGCATGGGCTTTTAACACCTTCTCGTGTGTCACATATCCTGTATGGGCTACTAACACCTGCAAACAATGCTATCTCTCAGAACAATACTATGGCTGGTCTCTCCTTACAGAAGGGACCGGTGTGACTACGAACAGCCGACTTGTGGGATATGTGGTCGAAAGATCAACGTCACGATCATCGCCACCAACAGCCTGCAGGGAGACAACTTTGAGCTGACGGTGCCCATCATCAGGGAGCACAAGAGGAACCTGCTGTCTTTCTTACAACAGGCTGCCGAGCTGGAAAATGGTTTCAAGTAGGTCATTAATAAATATTCGCTTAAGAGTTGTTGTTTGTACATTTTCTTTTTAAGTCTTTCATACCACAGGGATTAACAAACACAAGGTAAGGGAACGCTTTAAACAAAGACAACACAAAGGTTGAACGTGTCGGCAAAAAGCCTTCTTCGACGAACAATAAAAATGAATTTAATTTATAGAGTGGCAGTAGGCTGCAAAGCCATGAAGCGGGTTTAAGAAGGCCTTACAATATGTGGCTACCGAGAGTAGCACTAAACTTGCGCCCCTATCAAGCTTGAGAAACGTATTATTACATTAATAAGATTTATATGGTACATAAGGACAGCAGAGCCAGCACATTAGTGTGCAGCAATTAAACCTATTCTTTACAGGTAAACTATACCAAAAAAATAGCATTCAATTTCTTTGTCCGGTTCGCCATTTTTGCGCCCCCGCCCATATTTAAATGACACCTACGGCACGCGCCAAATCTTGCAACCCCCCCCCCCTCCCCACCCATTCGGTACGCCTTTTCTCCAAAAGTCCTATTTTTCAGCTACTTGAAAAATGTTTGCTTCTGAACTGACGTAAAGGCTTTTGTTTTTGTTTTTTTGGTTTTTTTTGTTTGTTTTTTCAATAGTAAATGTCAAACCTGACACGGGAGAGGGGTTGCGAAGGGGGCTGTCATTTCCGGAAAATTACAGTGAGTTTTCATGGATGAGGCGGCAAACATCTTGACCCACCCAGGGCGGCACCCACCACGCCACTGAATGTCATCTTTTCATAAGTTTGACTCCCCAAGTCTGAAGTTTCAAACATAATTTTGACCTTTATCAAATTTCACCTTCTTGCTCATGGCTATGAACTTTGATATCTGACCTCTGACCATAATCTCCAGGTTTCAGGCCACCTACTTCGCGAATCTAGGCTACTACATCGACAGCATCAACGGCGTGAGGGCGTCACCGGAGAACAAGACTTATTGGCAAATCAGCAGCGATGGGGTCAGCCTTCAATGCGGTGAGTGTGGATCACTTTTGACTAAGACAATAATTAGTTTGATATAAAATCAAACCTGTACGACTACTGTACGATGAAAGTGAGGTGTTAGCCCATAATCTAACTACAGAAGTTTGGAGATCAGCTCCGGTGTGAATGTTCTGTCTCTGTTTACCACCAAATATTTGTATCACGCTTCTGTCCCATGATGCCGTGCACGTAAAGATTGTTGAAGTATTAAGGCTTTTATCTCTGCAAATTTCAGCGTGTTTTTTAAACTCAAAGAGGATCTAAAAGACTTAAAGTAGCATAGATTATGTGAGGGTTCTAATCTAGTAGACTTAAAGTAGCATAGATTATGTGAGGGTTCTAATCTAGTAGACTAAAAGTAGCATAGAATATGTGAGGGTTCTAATCTAGTAGACTAAAAGTAGCATAGAATATGTGAGGGTTCTAATCTAGTAGACTTAAAGTAGCATAGAATATGAGTGTTCTAACATAAGTTAAAGAAGCCTGTACAGCTATCTGCAGGCAGGAATTCAATAGAAGTATCAGTCAGCAGTGTAACGTAAGGGTGGGTTGCAGTCAGTACTTTAACGTAATGGTGGGTTGCAGTCAGTACTTTAACGTAATGGTGGGTTGCAGTCAGTACTTTTACGTAATGGCGAGTTGCAGACAGAACTGTGACGACATTGTTGGTTGAAGTCAGATCTGTGACGTCATAGTGGGTTGCAGTCAGATCTGTAACGTCATAGTGGGTTGCAGTCAGTACTGTGAAGTAATGATGAGTTGTAGTGTACAATTTTTTTATTGCTACTCTTGACATTTAATTTACCACAAGTTTTTTTGTTTAACCTGCTACTTACAAAGATTTTGTTAGCTCCACTCTGCTACTAACAAAGATTTTGTTAGCTCCACTCTGCTACTAACAAAGATTTTGTTAGCTCCAGCTCTGCTACAAAAAAGATTTTGTTAGCTCCACTCTGCTACTAACAAAGATTTTGTTAGCTCCAGCTCTGCTACAAACAAAGATTTTGTTAGCTCCAGCTCCACTACTAACAAAGATTTTGTTAGCTCCAGCTCTTCTGCCAACAAAGATTTTTTAGCGCCAGCTCTGCTACAAACAAAGATTTTTTTAGCTCTAGCTCTGCTACTAAAAAAGATTTTGTTAGCTCCAGCTCTGCTACTAACAACGATTTTGTTAGCTCCAGCTCTACTACAAACAAAGATTTTGTTAGCTCCAGCTAAGCTACTAACAAAGATTTTGTTAGCTCCAGCTCTTCTGCTAACAAAGATTTTTTTTAGCGCCAGCTCTGCTATAAAGATTTTGTTAGCTCCAGCTCTGCTACTAACAAATATTTTGTTAGCTCCAGCTCTTCTGCCAACAAAGATATTTTAGCGCCAGCTCTGCTACAAACAAAGATTTTTTTAGCTCCAGCTCTGCTACTAACAACGATTTTGTTAGCTCCAGCTCTACTTTTAACAAACATTTTGTTAGCTCCAGCTCTGCTTTTAACAAACATTTTGTTAGCTCCAGCTCCGCTACTAAAAAAGATTTTGTTTTCGCATGGAGGTGGAAAACAATGGATCGCTCCGAATGGAAGGATGTGATGGACCAGGCCAGGGCCCTACATGGGCTGTAGTGCTACTGATGATGATGATGATATAAATATTTATAAACATGTTTTATTGATGTAACTGACCCACCCTTTTAACTGGGAATTAACATACATGTACCTAAAGCATAGCTGGTAGAAAAGTGGGGCAATATAGCTGTTAGAAGGGTGGGGCAATATAGCTCGTACACGGGTGAGGCAACACAGCCGAACGAAAAGTGGCGGAAATTTAGCTGTAGAAGCATGGGGCAACATAGCTTGTAGAACAATGAGGCAAGACAAGTGTTAGAAAAGTGGGTCGTCTATTTTTAAAATTAATAAAAATATGAAAAAAAACAAAAACTATAACAACAAAAATATATATATTTTAAAAATTAATATATAAACATTTGTTTAGCTCGGAGAAGTAAAATTTTTTACCAACTCTTCTCAAGTTCATGGCACAAAGACCCTGCTCCAGAGCTCAGAGCTCCAGCTTCAATATCCGCTCCAAATCCTTGTTATAAATACGTGTACTGTCATACAGTGCCCGAAATGCAGTGATCCCTGTTAGTCATGGTTAGACTTGCATACAGTGCCCGAAATGCAGTGATCCCTGTTAGTCATGGTTAGACTTGCAGACAGTGCCCGAAAGTCAGTGATCCCTGTTAGTCATGGTTAGACTTGCATACAGTGCCCGAAAGGCAGTGATCCCTGTTAGGCATGGTTAGACTTGCAGACAGTGCCCGAAAGGCAGTGATCCCTGTTATTCATGGTTAGACATGCATACAGTGCCCGAAATGCAGTGATCCCTGTTATTCATGGTTAGACTTGCATACAGTGCCCGAAATGCAGTGATCCCTGTTATTCATGGTTAGACTTGCATACAGTGCCCGAAAGGCAGTGATCCCTGTTAGTCATGGTTAGACATGCATACAGTGCCCGAAAGGCTGTTATCCCTGTTATTCATGGTTAGACATGCATACAGTGCCCGAAAAGCAGTGATCCCTGTTATTCATGGCTAGACATGCAGACAGTGCCCGAAAGGCAGTGATCCCTGTTAGTCATGGTTAGACATGCAGACAGTGCCGAAAGGCAGTGATCCCTGTTAGTCATGGTTAGACTTGCATACAGTGCACGAAAGGCAGTGATCCCTGTTAGTCATGGTTAGACTTGCATACAGTGTCCGAAATGCAGTGTTTCCAATCCTAATTATAACTCTGAACTAACATGGCAATATTTTAAAATGTAGCGTTTAAGGGAAATGCCAATTTACATGTTTGAATATATAGTGAAAGCTTTTATAAAAATTTTTTGTCTAAAATTCATTCGTCACAGTCTCTATATGACTCTGTGACACAACGCCGTAGATATGTATAGCATTATCGTTAGATTAAAACTGAATAAATTGTTGAATATATTCTAGACATCAGCAATTGTATATATGCCCTTATGCAGGAGTGTGGAACCTTTTTACTTCCAAGGGCCGTTCGGATGTTTAGAGTGTCATACGCGGGCCATAAAAAAATATGTGCCGGTGTCCCCCCCAAATATACAACTTTCAGCCGTTACATAAAGATCATGATCTGAAAAAATTGTGATACAAATTAATATAATTAAATATTATTTCACCATCAAATATTTCTTGGGATTTTAAACTATTTTAAGATTAAAATTATTAATATAAAAATGTATAAAATAATAGGTTCTGTTAGCTGTAAATACATATAAATTGTCTGCGCAATTTCAAGTTTTCAGTAACGTACTTAATGCTTTTTCAAAATAAGTTACTTAACAGATATAAATAGTGTCTTTTCCGTCGCTGAATACAAACATTTTGGGTACTATGTCCAAAAGTCTTTTGTGTAATATGTTTTTTTAATGTTTAAGAACCAAACAGCGCGAAAATTTTGAGTATTTCCTCAAACATTGCAATTTCAAGATTTAATTTGTTGCTTAAATGATTTTCTTGGATGTTGACAAATCCTGACTGGACGTTCCCCAACCTTGGTCTTATGGCACGGAGTTAGCGATTGTCTGAGATCTGTAAATAACATACTATTTGAAAAATAAGCTCTATTACACATCTGTCATACGTAACTATGTTTTCTATTCAAATCTAACTATAGTGTTCTCAGGGGTGTGATAAGTGACTGCGTTATATATTCTATTATAACCATATAGTTCACAAATGTGTCTTATTGCTCACAGTGATGACGTATTATTGACAAGTGTGTCTTATCGTTCACAGGTGTGTCCTCTTACGTCCCCAAGAACGAGGATGTGATCCTGTTTAACTTTACGACCTACCAGAATGCTGGCTACTGAATCTAATGCATGAGTTATTGATGAGGACATTTTGTGTGTGTGTGCATTGAAGGACGGGCGAATTGCTGACACGAAGCAGAGGTCAACATTCAATTATCTGATGCCCAGAATTGTGCGAGAGAGTGGAGACAAGGAAATTAATCATCATCATAATTTATTGAAGAGCCATTTTTATCCAAGATTATACAGTTGTTGTTTAAAGTGAAAGAAGTGGAAATTTTAAATCTCAAATGACAATAGAACAAATGATGTTCTATATCTAGATGGGAAGGAAGTGTAAGGCAACTAAAACTATAAACAACAAACTACAAACAACAAACTAAAAACTACAATTTAAAAAAAATCGCGAACAAGTTTATTCGTGGCGAAGAATAAAAGGAGAATGACAATTGACTAGAAATAATCTCGCTATCTCCTGCCTGAAGTTGCAGGTATTTAGAAAACGCCCTGGAGGATTGGCACTGTTACTGATTGCTTTAATTGTATGAACTGTTATTTTTTCCTATGTAATGTAATACTCAGGAAATTAAACATATAAAATATGTACAACATTTACACACCTTTTTAGCGTTATACATTTTATTACTAAACAATTCCATAGAAATATAATTTTTCAAAGAATGAAAAAATTAGAACGGTATATTTCTCATGTGTTAAATGTATGTCAATGTGATTAATTCATATTACACAAAATTACGATGATTTTTTTTTTAAGTACTTCGTAACGTCAATGTAGAGATGGGACTCAAACCATATTTTAGCATTTCGGGTTTGGCTCGGTTTGTTAACAACTTAAGTTTGGGTTCTGTTCGGGGACAAATTAAGTTTGAGTTCTGTTCGGGGTCAAATTAAGCTTGGGTTCGGTTTCAGCTCAATTTCGCTTTCGGTTCGGTTTCGGTAATAACCAGGAATGCAATCTTGTTTTTGGGAAAAGTTGTTATCGGTTTTATAACTTCGGTTCAAACCCATTTGTATGCTTTACAATAAAGGCACAGGCTAAAACAACAAAGAGTGGACGCTTTCTCTCCCATCTATCCTATCTATTCCATCACATCCCCCACACCCACCCACGTACATCTCGTATCATCTGAGTGCTGTCAGTTGTAAACAATGGATATGTTTCTTAAATAAATACAACTCACTCCTGGGCACTTGCGTAGAGCCATCCGGGCACTTATTACCTTATAATGAGGGTTTTACCTTATAACTGCAGAGTTTCTTCTTGTGGGTGTCAACAACAGAGTCCCACCTCGGGCGGTACTAACCCTATCTACGCCCCTGTATCTAGGTCATAGAGATTACTGTGCAAGTTAAGTGTGTAATCCTGTCATAGTAGCAAATGTGTAATCCTGTCATAGTAGCAAATGTGTAATAATGTCATAGTAGCAAATGTGTAATCCTGTCATAGTAGCAAATGTCATGGAAAGCCATTGACGTTAACTTTAAGCAGTACAAATAAGAATATGGAAATACTTCAACGGTTCTCACGATTTTGGACATTCTTTGTTGTTTGTCTTTGTCTTCGTTTTCTCCCTACTTAACATTTCATTGACTTCTCATAATCAAATCCAATCCACAGAGGTAGAGTATATTTATGGATAGAGAGTTCAGAATTCAAGAAGTGAAAGTTGAGGTGGTTAACAAAGAAGAGCCAGAGAAGCACTGTCTATGAACTACGAGCCAAGCGCCAAGATCTTCTGTTTGTTTAACGAACGTGCGCATGTGACAGATCAGACGTGCCTTGCACATGATTGCACTTACTGGCAATAAAGGGCGCTTGGAAGAACCGAGTCCTATTTTGTTTCATTCAAATTGTGTTATGTAAAAAAAGAAATACCACCACGACATTGCTCCGCGGTCAATAATATCCTGTTGACGTCATATGTAGTCGCTAAGTCGGTTACTGAGTCATGCCATACGCACCAACTTGATCTGTCACTGGCTCACACGGGGGCGTAGGCTGGCGTCACTGTCAGATGGTCAAGATTACTTTTCAGTGCACAGATAGGAGTTAATATTCATTTAAAAGAAGTCAAAAGCTGGCACACAAGTTGTCGTTTGTGTTGTCACATGTCTTTGAAAATTAATTTTATATTTCCATCGCAACACACACACACACACACACACACAAATCAACCAAATAAATAATTACAAAAACACCAGGGTTTCCATCTCATTGTCTTTGTCATTAGGAACTGAAATGACCTTGTTATCAATTATTTCATTGAAACCATTGCTTCGTTGACAGTCTTATAATTGTTTACAATACAAATCAACGGCAAAGAGTAATTACTGAGATAATGGAGATTATGTCTTTCACTTTCAAGGGGAAAAGAAACTGTCAGTGAAGGGTTAGGCATTGTTAGCCTGCCCAGATATGCCCTAGTGGTTGGCCTGCCCAGATATGCCCTAGTGGTTGGCCTGCCCAGATATGCCCTAGTGGTTGGCCTGCCCAGATATGCCCTAGTGGTTGGCCTGCCCAGATATGCCCTAGTGGTTGGCCTGCCCAGATATTCCCTAGTGGTTGGCCTGCCCAGATATGCCCTAGTGGTTGGCCTGCCCAGATATTCCCTAGTGGTTGGCCTGCCCAGATATGCCCTAGTGGTTGGCCTGCCCAGATATTCCCTAGTGGTTGGCCTGCCCAGATATGCCCTAGTGGTTGGCCTGCCCAGATATTCCCTAGTGGTTGGCCTGCCCAGATATGCCCTAGTGGTTGGCCTGCCCAGATATTCCCTAGTGGTTGGCCTGCCCAGATATGCCCTAGTGGTTGGCCTGCCCAGATATTCCCTAGTGGTTGGCCTGCCCAGATATGCCCTAGTGGTTGGCCTGCCCAGATATTCCCTAGTGGTTGGCCTGCCCAGATATGCCCTAGTGGTTGGCCTGCCCAGATATTCCCTAGTGGTTGGCCTGCCCAGATATGCCCTAGTGGTTGGCCTGCCCAGATATTCCCTAGTGGTTGGCCTGCCCAGATATGCCCTAGTGGTTGGCCTGCCCAGATATTCCCTAGTGGTTGGCCTGCCCAGATATGCCCTAGTGGTTGGCCTGCCCAGATATTCCCTAGTGGTTGGCCTGCCCAGATATGCCCTAGTGGTTGGCCTGCCCAGATATTCCCTAGTGGTTGGCCTGCCCAGATATGCCCTAGTGGTTGGCCTGCCCAGATATTCCCTAGTGGTTGGCCTGCCCAGATATGCCCTAGTGGTTGGCCTGCCCAGATATTCCCTAGTGGTTGGCCTGCCCAGATATGCCCTAGTGGTTGGCCTGCCCAGATATTCCCTAGTGGTTGGCCTGCCCAGATATGCCCTAGTGGTTGGCCTGCCCAGATATTCCCTAGTGATTGGCCTGCCCAGATATGCCCTAGTGGTTGGCCTGCCCAGATATTCCCTAGTGGTTGGCCTGCCCAGATATGCCCTAGTGGTTGGCCTGCACAGATATGCCCTAGTGGTTGGCCTGCCCAGATATGCCCTAGTGGTTGGCCTCCCCAGATTTGGCCAGATATGCCCTAGTGGTGGCCTGCCCAGATATGCCCTAGTGGTTGGCCTGCCCAGATATTCCCCAGTGGTTAGCCTGTCCAGATATGTCCCAGTGGTTAGCCTGCCCAGATATGCCCTAGTGGTTAGCCTGCCCATATATGCCCCAGTGGTTGGCCTGCCCATATATACCCAGAGACTTGCATATCTGTGTACGAGGTTAAATTTAGGTCAACAGATCTAGGACATCTCAAACTTTTTGACATTTTCTGACATCAAAAACTTTCATAAAATATCGAGATTTCAAACATCAAAAATGTACATCACTGGATTGGTTAAATTACGAAAAGTAAATATTAAACCCTTGGGTGGGGGTTGTGGTGTCACAGCTTATTTTATTAAAACACGTATATATATATATATATATATATATATATATATATATATATATATATATATATATATATATAAGAAGGAGTTAGAAGGACATAACGCCAAAGGTCCGATAAGTACGTTCGGATTCCTTAAAACAATCATAGTTATTTTCTATTATTTTACGGCAATCGAATAAATTTAATTGCACAAAAAATATTTTAAATCCGCTTTTATGTTAGTAAAAATTTACTTATTATTATTATAAATTACAAGTACATTTAAAGTATCAACTAAGGAACTATTTTAAGCATTTTATATGTGTTTGAAAGTTATGAAAAAAATACAAAAAATAATTAAAAAATCATGATCGAAGCATTACACCGTCATCACATTTATCGGATAAACATAAACATCAATCGTTTTTAGTGCGTCTTTTAGTGTTTTGTTAATATTGCAAAATAAAATTTAATTTAATTTGTTCTAAATAATCCTATTTCTCCAAAACTGTTAGGTTTCTTTAATAAATTTAATAACCATGCGTGACAGAACTGATAATGTATTTCCCTTCTAAAAAGTAAACTTAATAAATACAATTGATTGCTTTTTAAATTGTTAATAAAATAAACACACATTTGAGCTTTGTATATTTTGATATTGAAAAAGTTTTGCCTTCTTGTATTCAAAAATATACTTTTATTAAATTGATTACGTAATAAAAACTAACCTATAAATATAATTCTAAATGCCGTTTAAGTCAAGCAGTACAGGGAAACTCAATATCCTAATTGCATTCACTAATCCACTTATAAATCATCCAAATAAGAACAACCATATGAAGTGCAAAATATATTAGTTTGGGTATAGAAGGGATTACAATCCAATGGAAGATTGTATTAATTTTAATTTAAAAAATCTTAAGGGGGTGTGGTTATTTTGCCACAGGCAGCACAAGATAAGTTTCAAAATAAATAAAGAATTTGATAAATGATTAACCTCAGTGGGTACATACATATCGGAGGTAGTAAATAGGGTGTGTACACTTGGCATGGATAGTATAATATTTAAATACTATGGTATTACATTTACGATAAAAGAGATGCTACATTCTCTTCTTGCAAATAAACATATGCTTAACAATTAAGAAAATCAATGGCGTTAACAAAACGTGGGTACATGTAAATAAATATACCCATGAATATCAAAAACCAATCATTTTACACACTTTAAAATTTAATTTTGACAAATGGAGATATATTAATATTTTCTTTCAACAAAATCAAAATATATTTTTGTTTTTACTTTGAGAAAATTAAAGTGAGTGTATATTTTTTATGAGATTTAACACACACGTGAAAAACGGTTGCCAGATTCTTCTTTAGAGAAAAGAATTCTTTGTTTTACGATTTTCTGAAAATGTATAATTTAAAAAACAGGAAAAGGGTTTTAACATTTTTGATGAAGATATCAATATAGATTATCGAATTCAATATAAAATATATTTATATCATATATAAAGTTTTTGTTTTAAATTTAAGATAAGGTTTTTACACAATTTTCAGAGAAAAAAAATATAATTCAAGGGCACGAAAGGGGTAATTCTAAAGAATTTCTCTAGCGCAGTAATTGTCCCTCAATTAACTTATTTAGTGACAAAAGTGATACAATTAATGATAATTTAGATTGGGTAATTTAAGGTCATGTTTAGAGGAGGAAAAGTAGTTTAGGAGCGTGAAAAGGAGTCGGGTAGGCGTTTAATATATAGCAGATACTTCTCAAAACTTAAGACGTTAGAAACGTAAATATCATTACATTTTTAAAATTATGAATTGTAATGAGTTTTTTGAAATAGCAGTTAGAAATTACGGCAAAGGACCTACCATTATTATCCCGACAATACCGGGTCATTTATTCTATTGAACAATAAAAGGAAATGATATTTCAAGGGTGGTCAAATGTCCTACGAAGAAAAGCTTTGAGATTATGTGTTTAGAAGTGAGACAAACTTACGAGCAGAACATCAAACACAGCCTCAAGGTAAAGATGATAATTTTTAAATATATTACAATTTATATCTCTGGGGTATTTGGTAGAGATGTTTTTAGATGTTTCTCAGATGAGGCACGATGGTGTTGGAGCTGTACTTCAATGACGGGTTTATGAAACAATGGAGGCACCTATCCATGTCTGATGAGGTGCCTGCCATTTTAAGATTTGGAGGACAAACATAAAATGTTCAACAAACTTCTCTAATGATTATAAACAACTCATTAAGATAGTAAGGAGCAGTGCAACAAAAATACTAATAAAATTAATGAAGATGAAATGATAATTGCCACGGTTTTTGGGGCTTAGATTTCGAAATGTTCCTAAAAAGTCCCCCTACCTCATTTGGTACAGAACCACTCACTCTGAACACGTGTTGAATTCTACATGTTACTCAATAATGTTATAGAAAAAACAAAACATTTCTATGTATAATGTTTCTAATGGTTCAATATATGGGCGTTCTTGTTAAAATTAGAAATATAGCAGGGGTTTAGATTTCGCCTTTAATTTTTTTTTTTTAATTAGATAAATTCCCTGTATGAATGTTATGAGGTATTAAAGGCGGGAATTTTAAAGCTACGCCCCCCCCCCCACCTACTCCTAGAAAATCTGTTACATAGATATGCAAGTCACATTAAAGTTCGTGACATACGGACAAATAAGTTAAAACCTTTTTTAAAAAAATCGTAATTTAAGCTAGCTAGAAGGGAAGTCAGAAGTGATTACGAGAAAATGAGTGGGCTGAACAGAAGAATGTCGGGAAAGTTCCCTTCGAAATTTAAAACGATGTTTGAAAACAAGGACGTAATATAGACAAAATATGACATTTTTACAACTTTTGATTTTTCATTTCATGGTTGCAAAACCGAAACAATTTTTTTTTTTTAACTTAGAGACAAATAAGCTCAACTTACACAATTTGTATAGACGCCCTATTGACTATGTCAGTATGACTCTTTGTATAGACGCCCTATTGACTATGTCAGTATGACTCTTTGTAAATTAATCCTAAGCCTTGAGCCTGTTTTAAAACGTTGATTTCTTTTCTACGGTATTCTCATAACGTTTTGAATCTCTCCTGAGATCAAGGAAGTTTATAGCAAGTTAGGTTTATAAAGCTGGTCTTTTTTATAAATCGTATATGAACAGCATAATTATGTTAAGATGACATGCGATGTTCACACAAGACCTATATTTATCTGAAGGAAAGCGTATACAAATAAGGTATACATTTCCCGTAATCATGTGAATTATTTGATATGTTTATATGGTATTTCAAACGACTATAACTTTCTACAGATGACATTAAAATTTTCTTTTCCATAAACTTTAACCAATCTGTTTTTACCAAATAAATAGAACTTATTTTCAAATTGATGATTTAGAAAGAAGAATTTTTTCTAAACCAATACCAAGACAAAATGTAATTTGTCATGCTAATCGGAATGTAATTTGGCAACCTAATCGGAATGTAATTTGGCATGCTAATCGGAATGTAATTTGGCATGCTAATCGGAATGTAATTTGGCATTCTAATCGGAATGTAATTTCGCATGCTAATCGGAATGTAATTTGGCATGCTAATCAGAATGTAATTTGGCATGCTAATCGGAATGTAATTTGGCATTCTAATCGGAATGTAATTTGGCATGCTAATCGGAATGTAATTTGGCATTCTAATCGGAATGTAATTTGGCATTCTAATCGGAATGTAATTTCGCATTCTAATCGGAATGTAATTTGGCATGCTAATCGGAATGTAATTTGGCATGCTAATCGGAATGTAATTTGGCATTCTAATCGGAATGTAATTTGGCAACCTAATCGGAATGTAATTTGGCATGCTAATCGGAATGTAATTTGGCATGCTAATCGGAATGTAATTTGACATGCTAATCGGAATATAATGTGGCATGCTAATCGGACTGTAGGTAAAGGACTAATTTCAGTCTTTCCTCCTCCTCCTCATGTTCCTTAGTCCTTGGACCGTTGGGGCGCCACAGATGACATGTGAACCATCCTCCTCCATTCCTCTCTGTCTTCAGCACTACGCACTGCATCGCCCAGTGTTAGTTCTGTCCACTCTGATGTTAGCCTCCCATCTTTTTCTTTGTCTTCCTCTTCTTCTCCCTCCTCTTGTGGTGCCCTGCAATATTTCTTTGGCAAGCCCTTGTTTCCTTGTTACGTGGCCATACCATTGTGGTTTGCGTTTTTTCACAGTCACCAGTAGGTCATCGTACTCCCAAACAGCCTGACGAACCCTTTCTTTCACTGTATCATTGGAGATATGGTCACTATAGCAGATGCCAAAAATGCTTCTGAAGCATCTCATCTCCATCGCCTTTATTTTCCTTTCAAGATCGACAGTCTCTAATCTTTCCTCCCCGACCTTAATTTAAGTAGTGATGCCTTCGGTATCATTTGTCACCAGTTTTGTCTTTTCGGCATTGATTAGCATGCAGTAGGAAGACGAGGTCTTATCGAGACGCTTTACCAGGTTGGCTAGCTCTTCTTCGTTCCCAGCCAGTCCGTCTATGTCTTCGGCAAAGCGTAGGTTGGTGATTGCTCTGCCACCAATGCTGATTGTCCCTTCAGTCTTTCGGGTATCGTTAAAAAAATTAATTTAAAATAAAAATGCATTCAAATAAGTTGTCTAGATTGTTTATTATTCTTATATTAAACAGATCAAATCATTTGTGAATTCAATATTTTAGAACAACCCTGCTATTCAGGAAAGTTTGTTACTAAAGTGATCCACTTAAGGATAACACGTATGCGTTAGATGTCATAATCATTGATGAGACGTGTACTTTTTGTATGCGTCCATTAAAATAGAATTTGTGTTTTAAAAAAAATATCCACCTTTAAATCCTTTAAACTAACATTATATCATATTCGCTTTTATTCATGTGTTTCTTTCTGTGTATGTGGCAAAATCTTCGAAAGGCTAATTGACACACTTCCCGTCAACAAATCGAGTTAAAACTTAGCAGGGTAATTAGGGGAGAGACTGCAATCAGGTTAGCACAATAGGAAATTAATTTTATTCTGTTTTTTTTCTGTTTGTTCGCTGACGAAGGTTTCCTACCGACACGTTCGTTGTTTTGTTGCATTTTTTTTTTTTTTTAGGTTTAACCTTACTGTGTTTTACTCTTTTCCTAAAACTTATCACATGGACTTGTTGCAGATGGCAAAACATTCTGTCAAATTTTCATCCCATTTGCCCAACCCTTAAAAATGAATTTCTCCCCCTTTTCAAGCGGAAGATGAAGGAAGTATGATGACATTGATTTCATAAGATAAAATTCCCATAACTGCGCTAAATGAGATTGTTTTTAAAAAAAATTTCGTTTAGTGCGTAATATTTTATTTTGTCTTTTCTGAAATAGTTGGTGAAATAAATCTGCGGTGTAAAAGCGGACGGGAGATTAGAATATTAGTATAATATAAAATTAAATAACAGACAAAGGATTTATGCGAACAACTTTGTTTTTAGGGGTTGTATAATTAAAGTTTTGATTTTTCCAGATAACATATAAGGAAACGCGTACATTTTAAATGATGCTAATAACTATATTTTTACAAAGCCAAAGTGAGCCTGTTTTATTCCGCATGAGGCAATGGAGTATTAAGGGTGAGGAAGAGAGGGTGGGTGAGGAAGAGAAAGGGAGGGGCGAGGAAGAGAAAGGAGGGGCGAGGAAGAGAAAGGAGGAGCGAGAAAGAGAAAGGGGGGAAATGGGAAGAGAAAGGGGGTAAATAGGAAGAGAAAGGGGGAGCGAAGAAGAGAAAGGGAGGAGCGAGGAAAAGAAAAGAGGCGCGAGGAGGAGAAAAGGGGAAAATGGGAAGAGAAAGGGAGGAAATAGGAAGAGAAAGGGGAGCGAGGAAGAGAAAGGGGGGGGAATAGGAAGAGAAAGGGGGAGCGAGGAAGAGAAATTTCCTTAAAGATAAAAAAGGGAGGGCGAGGGGGAGGAAATTGTTACAGCGAAAAAGAGAATGGGGAAGAGAAGGAGAATGGGGAAGAGAAAGAGAATGAGGAAGAGGAGAATGGGGAAGAGAAAGAGAATGGGGAAGAGAA
>CAXITT010000378.1:704723-723901 GCA_964033795.1 Lymnaea stagnalis | reverse complement strand
GAAGAGAAGAGGGAAGACAAAGAGAAAGGGGAAGAGAAAGAGAAAGGGGAAGAGAAGGAGAATGGGGAAGAGAAAGAGAATGGGGAAGAGAAGGAGAATGGGGAAGAGAAAGAGAATGGGGAAGAGAAGGAGAATGGGGAAGAGAAAGAGAATGGGGAAGAGAAGGAGAATTGGGAAAAGAAAAAGAATGGGGAAGAGAAAGAGAATGGGGAAGAGAAAGCGAATGAGGAAGAGAATGGGAATGGGGAAGAGAAAGAGAATAAGGAAAATAAAGAGAATGGGGAAGAGAAAAAGAATGGGGAAGAGAAAAAGAATGGGGAAGAGAAAAAGAATGGGGAAGAGAAAGGGGAAGAGAAAGAGAATGGGGAAGAGAAGAGAATTGGGAAGAGAAAGAGAATGGGGAAGAGAATGAGGAAGAGAAGGAGAATGGGGGAAAGAAAGAGAATGGGGAAGAGAAATAGAATGGGGAAGAGAAAGAATCAAGAATAGAAAGGGGAAGGTGGGGGGCAAGACATTGGATGGGCTTGGAAGAGAAAAGAAAGGGCAATGAGGTTAAAAGGGAAAGATGGGAAATAGATCTTTTATTGGACAGACTTCGGTATTCGGCGAATTTTGAACCGCTTCACACACATACACATACACTTACAGCATGTTTTATTGTCGACAGTAACTATTCTCAGCATTCAGATAACCTTTAAATTATGGCCACCTTATCAGTAGTTTAAAATGTGTGGCCTTCACGTAGTAAACATTTGGAATAAAAGATCCCGCTTGTAAGGATGATCTTTTGAACTTGAATAATATAAATAATACTATTTTAAAATGTGGTTATGACTCCTGTTAAAAAAAAGACTTGAACCTTTGCCAGGTGCAAACATCCTGGTTCACCGGGAAGAAAATCCTTAAATGATTTTGTAAGAGGTGGCGAGTCTCAAAATATCGACTTAGTCGATCATTCGTTTAAAATCTTAAATTAAAATAACAGGTTTATCAAAGTGACCATCTTAAAATTAACGGAAAAAAAATTCATTGGCCGGATTTTCTTTGCTTGATTTGGAATACCGTATTAATGCCACGAGAGAGAAAGAGAGAGAGAAAGAGCTATATGTGTACACTTTACTGTGTTACTGTCACGACAGAGTGTTACATATGTAGCCCATACTGCGTTACTGTCATGACAGCGAGTTACATGTGTACACTATACCGTGTTACTGTCATAACAGAGAGGTACATATGTACCCCGTACCGTGGGAATGACATGACAGACAGTTACAGTAGCTACGCAACAGGAAGTAATTATTGAGATATCTCTAGTGTTCAATAATACAGTGGTCGCTCATTTCTTAGAAGGTCTTAAATGTTTATTTTTTTTATTATCCCATATTTCTAGCTTGCGATCCAAAAAAACGTGAATGAACAATACAACCGAAACGCAAAGGTTCGACTCGATATTTCATTCACAAATCTTATAGCGATAAAATGGAATACCATTGTTTGTTTGTTTGTTGTTTTTTTTAATTTTTTTTTTAAATTTGTTTGTTTTGTTGTTTTTTGTTGTTTTTTTTTTGGGGGGGGGAGGGGTTATCAACACAACATTCTGGATCTTGATTGTCGATATGGAGCCACTATTTGGAACCTCTGACACAGTATGAGACACCATGTTGATTTTTTTTTTTTTTTTTTTTTTTTTTTTTTTTTGTTGACGAAGGTTTCCTACCGACACGTTCGTTGTTTTTTTTCTTTTTTTTTTTTTTTTAGGTTTAACCTTACTGTGTTTTACTCTTTTCCTAAAACTTAGCACATGGACTTGTTGCAGATGGCAAAACATTCTGTCAAATTTTCATCCCATGTGCCCAACCCTTAAAAATGAATTTCTCCCCCTTTTCAAGAGGAAGATGAAGGAAGTATGATGACATTGATTTCATAAGATAAAATTCCCATAACTGCGCTAAATGAGATTGTTTTTAAAAAAAATTTCGTTTAGTGCGTAATATTTTATTTTGTCTTTTCTGAAATAGTTGGTGAAATAAATCTGCGGTGTAAAAGCGGACGGGAGATTAGAATATTAGTATAATATAAAATTAAATAACAGACAAAGGATTTATGCGAACAACTTTGTTTTTAGGGGTTGTATAATTAAAGTTTTGATTTTTCCAGATAACATATAAGGAAACGCGTACATTTTAAATGATGCTAATAACTATATTTTTACAAAGCCAAAGTGAGCCTGTTTTATTCCGCATGAGGCAATGGAGTATTAAGGGTGAGGAAGAGAGGGTGGGTGAGGAAGAGAAAGGGAGGGGCGAGGAAGAGAAAGGAGGGGCGAGGAAGAGAAAGGAGGAGCGAGAAAGAGAAAGGGGGGAAATGGGAAGAGAAAGGGGGTAAATAGGAAGAGAAAGGGGGAGCGAAGAAGAGAAAGGGAGGAGCGAGGAAAAGAAAAGAGGCGCGAGGAGGAGAAAAGGGGAAAATGGGAAGAGAAAGGGAGGAAATAGGAAGAGAAAGGGGAGCGAGGAAGAGAAAGGGGGGGGAATAGGAAGAGAAAGGGGGAGCGAGGAAGAGAAATTTCCTTAAAGATAAAAAAGGGAGGGCGAGGGGGAGGAAATTGTTACAGCGAAAAAGAGAATGGGGAAGAGAAGGAGAATGGGGAAGAGAAAGAGAATGAGGAAGAGGAGAATGGGGAAGAGAAAGAGAATGGGGAAGAGAAAGAGAATGGGGAAGAGGAGAATGGGGAAGAGAAGGAGAATGGGGAAGAGAAAGAAAATGGGGAAGAGAAAGAGAAATGGGAAGAGAAATGGGAAGACAAAGAGAATGGGGAAGAGAAAGAGAATGGGGAAGAGAAGGAGAATGGGGAAGAGAAAGAGAATGGGGAAGAGAAGGAGAATGGGGAAGAGAAAGAGAATGGGGAAGAGAAGGAGAATGGGGAAGAGAAAGAGAATGGGGAAGAGAAGGAGAATGGGGAAGAGAAAGAGAATGGGGAAGAGAAGGAGAATGGGGAAGAGAAAGAGAATGGGGAAGAGAAGGAGAATGGGGAAGAGAAAGAGAATGGGGAAGAGAAGGAGAATGGGGAAGAGAAAGAGAATGGGGAAGAGAAGGAGAATGGGGAAGAGAAAGAGAATGGGGAAGAGAAGGAGAATGGGGAAGAGAAAGAGAATGGGGAAGAGAAGGAGAATGGGGAAGAGAAAGAGAATGGGGAAGAGAAGGAGAATGGGGAAGAGAAAGAGAATGGGGAAGAGAAGGAGAATGGGGAAGAGAAAGAGAATGGGGAAGAGAAGGAGAATGGGGAAGAGAAAGAGAATGGGGAAGAGAAGGAGAATGGGGAAGAGAAAGAGAATGGGGAAGAGAAGGAGAATGGGGAAGAGAAAGAGAATGGGGAAGAGAAGGAGAATGGGGAAGAGAAAGAGAATGGGGAAGAGAAGGAGAATGGGGAAGAGAAAGAGAATGGGGAAGAGAAGGAGAATGGGGAAGAGAAAGAGAATGGGGAAGAGAAGGAGAATGGGGAAGAGAAAGAGAATGGGGAAGAGAAGGAGAATGGGGAAGAGAAAGAGAATGGGGAAGAGAAGGAGAATGGGGAAGAGAAAGAGAATGGGGAAGAGAAGGAGAATGGGGAAGAGAAAGAGAATGGGGAAGAGAAGGAGAATGGGGAAGAGNTTGTTTTTTTTTTTTTTTTTTTTTTTAATTTTTTTTTTAAATTTGTTTGTTTTGTTGTTTTTTGTTGTTTTTTTTTTGGGGGGGGGAGGGGTTATCAACACAACAATCTGGATCTTGATTGTCGATATGGAGCCACTATTTGGAACCTCTGACACAATATGAGACACCATGTTGACGACCAACACCGTTCAACCCCCACCTACTCCCGTAAAACTCCACACCATGTCAAGGCTTCTACTAGCCTTCAAGTGAAACTGAGAGCACACCTATAAATGGATGCAAAGTTTACCGTGACAGCTTCAATTCCCGTTTGAACAGGACGACGTAACGCTGGTGCTGGTTGTTGTTTATCCTACATAGGTAGAAGCATAAATGATCTTATGGTGTTGTTCTTGTTTTCTAGGTGTTTCGTCCTCCATTCGCATTTTAGTGAGGAAAGAACTTCTTTGAAAAGTGTTTTCCCCTGCTTACTGTATTTAAATATTAGTTGCGAGTGTATGAAAAGGTAGTTTATGCGGAAAGAATTCTCCCATCAAAAATCTGAAAGTTCAATACTTTTTACATAAAAGAGGAACATTTAAACGGCGTGATTTTTTTTAAAAAATCAGAACAGATTAAATGCATATTTTGTATTTAGGGATGAGAAGCAGTGAAACCGTTATCATAAACTACCATTCATTCTGTAGCAAATTTCTGTGACAAAAATAAATTCTTCGAGCTCCTTTAGGAGACTGTATGAGGCTGTCGGCTGATCAAACTACTGCCCGATGAGTAGCGTAGGAAGGGGATGGAAGGGTGCTCCTTTTTTTTTTTGTTGGTGGCAACATTTTTGGACAAATGCAGTTTTTTCCTGAAGGGGGTGGCAAAATAATTTCTACCTCCCGGGGGTCACTGGCCACTGCTGTTGGGTCAGGAGATAGGGCGTTGGTCTTAACTACGTGTTACTTGTCAAATTCTCATATGTTAAAACATAAATTACTTTTTAAAAGGTAAATACATTTTTGCTATTATAATTTTTAATGTTAATAAATTATTGAGTTTGTTTGGTTCCGGAAGTGTAGTCAATACAGCAAGGATACAACATACAACATGGCGTTCAATGGATTGATATCTCTGTTCAGCCTGGGATGTCTTTTATTGGTGGTGACTGCCCATGGTGGTCGGTACAGGGACAGAGGACCGTGAGTAATCTTTGATAGAATATTTTATAGTAAGAATAGGGCTTAACCGGGTGCAGTTTTTTTTTACATCGGGTATTTTGGTAAAATACCTGGTGGGTCCAAGTGTCAAAAAAGAGTTAAGATCACATTATCTATAATCAGTAGGCCTACAGATAGTCCTGCACCCTGCCTGCCGGATTTGAAACAATAGTCCTACAGACAGTCCTACACTATACCCGTAGCTCTTTATTTCTTACAAAAATGGTTTTGTTTTACGGTCATTGCAAAATAGCCTGTGATTTACAACAAACCCAAATGTTCCACACTATATGTGAGATATGAGGTGAACTGTGTTGGAGAAGATTGAGAAAAAGAACTTGTAGCACGACTAATAAATTTGTGGTGTTTATCTTTTTAATATCATGTGTGTGAAACAGCAATCTTGTGTTTCCTGATTACATGTTGCCGTTAAAGAATATGAGGCATGACGTGGGCAGTGGCAACTTCATGCCGATGATTCCATTTACACAGCAATTGATGTAGCTGTTACTAGGCAACCGTTTCGCCCCAGCTGCTACATTAATTACTTGCGAGGTAGAAATCCACTGTTGATATCGCCATTAGAGGGCGTCTGACGCTTCCCCGACTCCTAGGAAAGTTGACTGCTGACGCTGTGAGAGCAGCATCACCGGCCGACCGGATGTCCTTTGGCTCAGGTGACCTCCTCTAGTACTCGATCGACTGAGTACGGGGGCTGTCTTGGCAAAGGGAGATCACCAACGTGACGCTGTGTGGCCCGATAACTCTGACTTGGGGGGGGGGGAGTGCTTTGGGGAGGGCATAAAGAGCTAATGTACTAGCTCAACTGCTCGCTGACGCCATTTCCTAATGTACATTTTGAGTATGTCCTAGAAGTCAATCTTGTGTGCCCTAAACGTCAATCTTGTGTGCCCTAGACGTCAATCTTGTGTGCCCTAGACGTCAATCTTGTGTGCCCTAGACGTCAGTCTTGTGTGCCCTAGACGTCAATCTTGTGTGCTAAACTTCAATCTTATGTGTCCTAGACGTCAATCTTGTGTGCCCTAGACGTCAATCTTGTG
Source organism: Lymnaea stagnalis (assembly GCA_964033795.1). Taxonomy (NCBI): domain Eukaryota; kingdom Metazoa; phylum Mollusca; class Gastropoda; family Lymnaeidae; genus Lymnaea; species Lymnaea stagnalis. Next base: position 717,993 of record CAXITT010000378.1, on the reverse strand, counting down.
TGCCCTAGACGTCAATCTTGTGTGCCCTAGCCGTCAATCTTGTGTGCCCTAGACGTCAGTCTTGTGTGCCCTAGACGTCAATCTTGTGTGCTAAACGTCAATCTTGTGTGTCCTAGACGTCAATCTTGTGTGCCCTAGACGTCAATCTTGTGTGCCCTAGACGTCAATCTTGTGTGCTAAACTTCAATCTTATGTGTCCTAGACGTCAATCTTGTGTGCCCTAGACGTCAATCTTGTGTGCCCTAGACGTCAATCTTGTGTGCCCTAGACGTCAGTCTTGTGTGCCCTAGACGTCAATCTTGTGTGCCCTAGACGTCAATCTTGTGTGCCCTAGACGTCAATCTTGTGTGCCCTAGACGTCAATCATGTGTGCCTAGACGTCAATATGGTGTGCCCTTGATTCATGTGCGTGACCATTTGATTTTTTTTTGCATCCCCCTCACTCTTTGTATTTGCCCAAATTTACATTTCGTACGTCTCTCTGTAACTTTTAGCTACCTGGCTACCGTGACATTCTGTGCAAAATTATGTTATGACCCCTTGTTATAACCGAGTATTCTGTCTTTTTAATAACCTCATTCATTCTCCCAAAAAATAATTTTACAAATAGATTTCATACCATCTTTGAACATATCGCGTATCAAAGTGTCAATAAATTTTATTTTTTTTTAAAAAGTAGAATGTTTCAAATGTGGCTTATCCCAATTTTCAAAACATGGAACCACAATCATATTCTAATTCAAAAAAAAATATTGTTTTTCCAGTTTTCCTGGAAGAGCAAACAACAAGAACCACCCGGGACCCCGACCAGGGAACCAACCCCAGCTGCAGGTCAACGTAACCCAATGTCAGCTGGAGCAGCCCCCGTGCGGGCTGTGTGGCAAGCCGATCAACGTCACCGTGCGGGCCACCAACCTACTCGTGGCTCCAAATTTTGACCTGGTTGCTGCCATCACCGGCGAACCCCAGCGAGAACTGCTGTCCTTCCTGGAGCAGGCCGTAGAGCTACTTAACGGCTTCAAGTATGGTGGACATTTAAATAGAAGAATTTAATAACAAGTAATAAGTATATATCTAGTAGGAACATAGCGAGAAAATTTATGTGAAACTGCATTTTGATAAAACCTAATACTTAACATATGCTTCAGTATTCCAAAGTGTCCAAAGAATCATGAGTTTAGATGTGTACTCCATCTGGACTATTACTATCACAGCGTAAACACTAAAAATGTCTCTGTCTGAATTAATACTTTAATATGTAGGAAAAGAAAAGAAGCAGAAATTCAGCCGACATTTTCACATGTGTGTGTTTTTGTAAGTTTACACTAATGTAAACAAAAATGTATGTTGTTTAAGAATGTAATGTTTTATATTGACAGTGAAGTAAAATAATGAACGCAACATAAAATGATTCAACTGTTGACTGTGGACTAGTTCTTTTTATATCTTATTTTATTTATGACATCACTAAAGAAAAGAAGAAGCCAGCTAGTATTTTTGAAATTAAAAAGAAAGATAAAAAGATAACATAAAATAAAATTCTATTTCAACAAAGCACATATTTTTTACCCAAATGTTTAATTTATTGCACTTTTTTAAATTTTTAACTCTTGAAAATGCATTGCTCCTTTCCACGTGTAGATAAAGCAAAGTTACAAAGCTACAAAATTTTTGTATTTTTAATAACAATGTTGGTTCAGATAAAGTCATATTTGATGATATCAAATTGGATATGACTTCAATAATGTGCTTAATCGTGCTTGTATTCTTTAGTTTCATGGCGTCATGCTAATCCAAATGTTATTTGTTTAATGGAGTATAATGACGAAGTTCACATCCAAATCTTATTTGTTTAATTGAGTATAATGACGAAGTTCACATCCAAATCGTATTTGTTTAATGGAGTATAATGACAAAGTTCACATCCAAATCTTATTTGTTTAATAGAGTATAATGACGAAGTTCACATCCAAATCTTATTTGTTTAGTGGAATATAATGACGAAGTTCACATCCAAATCGTATTTGTTTAATGGAGTATAATGACGAAGTGCACATCCAAATCGTATTTTTTTAATGGAGTATAATGACGAAGTTCACATCCAAATCTTATTTGTTTAATAGAGTATAATGACGAAGTTCACATCCAAATCTTATTTGTTTAATAGAGTATAATGACGAAGTTCACATCCAAATCTTATTTGTTTAATGGAGTATAATGACGAAGTTCACATCCAAATCTTATTTGTTTAATAGAGTATAATGACGAAGTTCACATCCAAATCTTATTTGTTGAATGGAGTATGATGACGAAGTGCACATCCAAATCTTATTTGTTTAATGGAGTATAATGACGAAGTTCACATCCAAATCTTATTCGTTTAGTGGAGTATAATGACGAAGTTCACATCCAAATCTTATTTGTTGAATGGAGTATAATGACGAAGTTCACATCCAAATCTTATTTGTTTAATGGAGTATTATGACGAAGTGCACATCCAAATCTTTTTTGTTTAATGGAGTATAATGACGAAGTGCACATCCAAATCTTATTTGTTTAATGGAGTATAATGACGAAGTTCACATCCAAATCTTGTTTGTTAAATGGAGTATAATGACGAAGTTCACATCCAAATCGTATTTATTTAATGGAGTATGATGACGAAGTGCACATCCAAATCTTATTTGTTTAATTGACTATAATGACGTAGTGCACACCCAAACCGTAATTTTTCTTGATTAAACTTACGTCACACCCAGGGGTAATATTAAGAGAATACTCTGCTCCCCAGATTCAAATCCACATACTTCGCCGGTCTTGGCTACTTCATCGACAGCATCAATGGAGTTGAGGGTTCGATACCCAATAAAACATTCTGGCACATCAGCAGTGCTGGGAAGGCCCTTGAGTGCGGTGAGTCCTATTCAGCTTTCCGTTTGCAAATAATAATCTCGAGCTTGAAGTACGTGGTGGGATAATTTTAGACATTTTGTAAAGAAAATGTTGCTCTTTGAACTTTTCTCTCGTTGTTTATTTTGTTTTCAATGGCTTGAGTGAACAGTTGTCCTATGTGATAACAACATACGTTATCTATTTCTACTTTTGTTTTTTTTCATTTAGATTAGATCTATATGTTTATTAAATTTTATTTAAAAAATATTTATTTGTAGCCATATTTAGTAGATGTATAATACAATGCGATGTACACGCATATTGCGTAAAGAAAGTAACATATTTTAACATTATTTTAGAAGTACCAGAAAATAAAATGTAATGAATTAGTATTCGGCCCCCGTACATTTAATCGGAGGTGTTTGGAAAAGTGTTTAAAGAAGAGAAGAGTCTAATGCCGGACATGTGTTGATGTTTCATAGAAACTAGCAATAAAAGCGTGAATGCCACAGATAACCTCCATTTATTTATTCCTTTGATAGCTATCGTGTCAATTAAACACCATTGGATGACATGGTGAACTTGACACGAAGGTGTCTTAATGATGTCTTGCCATACAGAATAACCGACAGGTCCGTGTCTTAAAGATCACGCCCAATGGCGGTAACCACTGAGTTGTCTTTCTTGCAGGTGTGTCTAGCTATGTCCCAAAGAAAGGGGAGGTCATCCTATTCAACTTCACTACCTATGCTGCTGCTGGCTACGAGTAGGAATAGCGTTCGTGGGTTTTGTTGAAACTTTGTATCCCAAGGCTGTAACATTTCTATTATGTCATTTTTCTCCACTGACACTGTAATACACATGTCGTTTGTTTACATCGTATTGTCTTTAAGTTTGACTTTGCCCAGAAATCCACTCTTGTATTATAATTATAATAAAATAAACTAACTTTTTAAACACGTACTTCAAATAATTTTTAATTTTTCATTATGTATATTTTCTTTTAATTGTATAGTTAATCCTTAATTTGAATAAACATTTTGCATAAAGGAGGCGCCACTTTAGTTTCCCATTAATTTTTCGTAATCAAATTCTATGTATAATTAAATCCAGGGATCATGTCCTGGTTGGAAAAGTGTCTAAACTCACCCAAAATTTCACCCTTACCAAATGCAGTAAAACATTTATTTTTAAGTGTCTGTTCAAATAAGAGTTCAGGAATGCCGTTCCCGTGCGTTCCTGCAAGAATCGAGTTCTGATTGGGCCATCAGGAGATTGAAAAAAACCAGGAAACCATGGCGACTGAAAATAATATTATTACACCTGAATTTTCTTATCCATTTCTAAAGTAATTCAAAAATACGTATCTTTAAGAGCTCCCGAAAAATGGCCTGCTCTTGTGTGGTCACTTATATTTTCCGTCAAAATTATGTCTACTCTTCCATGAAGACGGTAGCAATAACTTGTATGTCAACAGACAGATAAGATGAATACGGTACCAATAAATTGTATGTCAACAGAAAGATAAGATGAAGACGGTACCAATAAATTGTATGTCAACAGATAGATAAGATGAAGACGATACCAATAAATTGTATGTCAACAGATAGATAAGATGAAGACGATACCAATAAATTTTACGTCAACAGACAGATAAGATGAAGACCCAGAGGTGCTTGATTTTGAGACACATCGAAATTACATTAATTAAATATGGAATGAGTTTTAATTTTTTAACAAATTTCAAGACTCTGCGATGTTACTCTCGCATTCGAGAGAGAGACAGTCATGTTTGATGGTGCTAACGAACTCATGAGTACGTCATGGTTGAATGGTGCTAACGAACTCATGAGTACGTCATGGTTGAATGGTGCTAACGAACTCATGAGTACGTCGTGGTTGAATGGTGCTAACGAACTCATGAGGACGTCGTGGTTGAATGGTGCTAACGATCTCATGAGTAGTCTTGGTTGAATGGTGCTAACGAACTCATGAGTACGTCGTGGTTGAATGGTGCTAACGAACTCATGAGTACGTCGTGGTTGAATGGTGCTAACGAACTCATGAGTACGTCGTGGTTGAATGGTGCTAACGAACTCATGAGTACGTCGTGGTTAGATGGTGCTAACGATCTCATGAGTGCGTCATGGTTGAATGGTGCTAACGAACTCATGAGGACGTCGTTGTTGAATGGTGCTAACGAGCTCATGATTGCGTCGTGTTCAAATGGTGCTAACGATGTCGTGAGCGCGTCATTTGTTTATTGTGATAACGACGACGCGAGTCATGTTTGACCTAAAGAGAACGTTATACAAACCCCGAAACACCCCCACCCCCAAACCCCGAGGTTGGCAACAAATAATTACAATTGATAACTATGGCCTTAAAGGAGTGGGCCGTCAGCATTTTTAAATCTTTGTTTTTACAAGACTACGTCTTCTTTAGGATAAATGTTTTTAAAAAATCATTTCCAGTCAGTCTAGTCTAAAACATTGAAACTAGAGGAAATAAAGAGTGCGGGATGAGAAATTAGAATAGATTTTTTGCCCAACCCTTCTTTATTATTATAATTACGCGAGCGAAAGCTATGTCGAACCTTTGAGAACTAGTAACAATGACGTGTCACCGATTGTCACGTGACTCCAGCAGTCGTATGAAAACTACGTCAAAGCTTCCCCCCACAAGAGGTTTAGCGAGCGAGTTTGGCGCCCGGGGACAAGATTCATTTTGAAGCGCCCCCTTTTTCTTTTTTCAACTCTCAAACCCATTATTTTCATCAATAAAATAATATTAAAGCACATTTTGGCGCCCTTAACTAGCTGGCGTCCGGGGAAATCTGTCCCCCCTGCCCCCTTCGCTACGCCTCTGTCCCCCACCCCAATAAACACCACAGAGTAAACTGTCCTTTTCAACTAGGGGTTGCAATCCGGGATCCCGAAATTCGAAAATACAGGACCATAACTGATGCTCGAAAAAACCGGGATGGGATTTATGAAAACCGGGATTTTTTATAATCCCGGGATTTCATTTTCATTTTTCAAAATCGTTTTTCTTAGTTTCCACGTCTTAGTTAAAGCAAGACAAATCAATCATTTATGAGATGTGCAAATCCATCACGCCACGTGTCTCAAGTTCAAAGAGGAGGTACAGGATTGGTAAGTATATGTTTTCATATTATTGGCTTTATCTTCACTGGAGAGGACACTCCAGCATCGCCAAAAGGTGTAAACACAACACGGGAAGCAGCAGTTACCGGTTTTAAGCCATAGCTCAATTGGCGTAGAGCTAGGCGCCAGGGGTTGCTTCTGACGTTGGAAGAGATTGCCATGTCTCACTGGTTGCGTGGAGCTCAGAGGAATATCTCAACAAGTAGGCCACAAAAACATGCACCCAGAAATAAGAAAACAAGAGAAAAGAAGATCCCAGCTCTTTGACTAGCACGCTGGAACGTGAGGACAATGTGCCAGGGCATTACTGCCAACCTGCAGCTCATAAACGATGCAAGGAAGACAGCTATCATTAATATAGAGCTTAGCCAGCTAAACATTGATATTGCCTGTCTCCAGGAAACTAGGCTCCCCGAATTTGGTACCAAAAGAGAACACAACTACACTTTCTTCTGGCAGGGTGGACCAATGGACGCACCAAGACAACGTGTATTGGTTTTTGCTATAAAAAACACACTCTCCTCCTCCATAGAACCACCGACACAGGGCACAAATAGAATACTAACTATCCGACTATCAACATCTTCAGGTTTAGTCAACATCCTCAGTGCTTATGCCCCAACCCTTTCCTCCAGCTCAGAAGCCAAAGACCAGTTCTACGAAGATCTTAATCAAACAATAGCCAGCATACCCAACAACGAAGCAATTTACTTTTTGGGTGACTTCAATGCAAGAGTAGGAAGCGATTACATGGCCTGGCTAACATGCCTCGGTCATTTTGGAAGAGGCAGGCTAAATTAAAATGGGCAGAGACTATTGGAACTGTGCTGCCTACATGGACTATGTGTAACTAACACCTATTTCAATTGTAAGGCTATCCACCAAGTGTCATGGAGACATCCCCGCTCTAAACACGGGCACCAGTTAGATCTCAGCATCACAAGACGCACACAACTGGCCACTGTCCTCCTCAGACGCAGCTACCACAGCGCAGACTGCGACACTGATAATTCCTTAGTGGCTTGCAAGATAAGGCTACAGCCAAAGAAACTGTATCACACTAAAAACAAGAGTAAACCACGCATAAAAATCTGCTCCACCAAAAACCCAGAGAGAACAGAAGTATACACCCATAGTCTACAAGAAGCTCTTGTACAAACGCCACCAATGGACACTATTGAGTCCAAATGGTCACATTTGCGGGACACTATCTATAACTCGGCTATCACGGCATTTGGAAAGAGAGAACGCAAAAGTGCAGATTGGTTCGAGGCCCATTGGCAGGAAATGAAACATGTCACCGTTGCAAAAAGAAAGGCCCTCTTAGCTTATAAAGACAGACCTTGCCCAGCAACTCTACAATCGCTTAAAAGCGCCAAGACAAATGCCCAGCAGGCAACTCGCCACTACGCTAACACATCCTGACTCAATCTAAGCTCCAGCATACAATCAGCTGCTGATAGAGGTGATGCAAAGTTAATGTACGAGAATATAAAGCAAACAACAGGCCCTCTGATCTCCAAGAGTGCGCCTTTAATGTCCAAATCAGGGGAAATTTTTACTGATGGAGATAAACAACTAAAGCGGTGGATAGAGCACTTCTTGGAAATATACGCAACGATAAACCATGCCTCAACCGCAGCCCTGGACGATATCCCAAACTTACCTGTCATGGAGGAGCATGATACCCTACCCACCACAGAAGAGCTACGTAGAGCCATCGATTGTCTCGCCAGTGGGAAAGCCCCGGGCAATGATGGTATGCCACCAGAAGCTCTCAAATGTGGAAAAGGAGTACTATTATGGCCCTTGCACGATCTCCTTACTCTGTGCTGGGAACAGAGACAGCTACCACAAGAGTTGAAAGATGCAAACATCGTTACATTGTACAAAAATAAAGGAGACAAGAGTGACTGCAACAACTATCGTGGAATCTCCCTCCTCAGCATAGTTGGAAAGGCTTTCGCCCGAGTTGCATTAACACGCCTACAGACCCTAGCATCGCGTGTACTCCCGGAATCGCAATGTGGTTTTTGCGCCGGTAGGTCAACCATAGACATGATCTTCTCTCTGCGCCAGCTGCAGGAGAAGTGCAGGGAGCAACATATGCCTTTATACATTGCGTTTGTCGACCTCACTAAGGCTTTTTATCTTGTCAGCAGAAGTGGCCTGTTTCAGATCCTCAAAAAGATAGGCTGCCCTACACGACTGCTTAACATCATCAAGCAGTTCCACGAAAACATGCAGGGCACAGTGTGCTATAACGGTGCCGCCTCAGAAGCTTTTCCAGTGGGTAGTGGAGTAAAGCAAGGTTGCGTGCTGGCTCCTACTTTATTTGCAATCTTTTTCTCTATCCTACTCCAGTATGCCTTTAAGAACAACAGCGATGGGATATACATCCACACTAGAGCTGACGGCAAATTATTCAACATTGCCCGCCTTAGATCTAAGACTAAAACAAGAAAGGTCATGCTGCGGGAGTTCTTGTTTGCGGACGATGCCGCTTTGGTATCTCACACAGCAGACGGCCTGTAGAGGCTCGTATCCAGCCTATCCGATGCCTGCCAAGAGTTTGGTCTGACAATTAGCCTAAAGAAAACTAACATTATGGCACAGGGCGCTGACTCCCTCCCCACTATCGCCATCGACGACTACGACTTGGATACTGTTGACAGTTTCACATATCTGGGATCCAACATATCGAGCACGCTCTCAATGGAGAACGAGATAAGTGGAAGGATAGGGAAGGCCGCAACTGTTATTGCCAGACTGAAGAAAAGAGTCTGGCCAAACGCCAAGCTCACAACAAGAACTAAGCTGCAGGTGTACCAGGCCTGCGTACTGAGCACAGTCCTGTATGGATGAGAGTCGTGGACCACATACTCTAACCACGAAAGAAGGCTCAATGGCTTCCACCTCAGATGCCTGCGCCACATCCTTGACATTAAATGGCAAGACAAAGTCCCAAACACGGATGTCCTGTCCCAAACAAACATGTGTATGGTGTCCTAGCCATGTTAATCCAAAGACGCCTCCGCTGGCTTGGACACGTCAAGCGAATGCAACCTGGTCGCATACCAAAGGACGTGGCGACAGGGAAAAGGTCAGTTGGACGGCCTCGTCTGAGATACTTAGACATATGCAAAAGAGACATGAAGTCGGCCAACATCGACATCTCAAACTGGGAGGAGCTGGCAGAGGATCGATCCTCATGGCGGGACATCGTGAAGGCAGTATCACTACATGACGAGGAGCAAAACAGGGCGGAAACAGCTGCAAAAAGAGCGAGGAGGAAGGCCGGGAAATACTGCTCCACCGAATTCGTGTGTGGGCAATGTAACAGAGACTGCCATTCGAGGATTGGTCTCACCAGCCACACCAAGAGCTGCACGCAATAAAGATAATCTATCGTCTCCCGTAGACGGAAAGATGCCATACATACATACATTATTGACAAATAAGTGATTGGTATAGTCGAATGAAGATCGAAATTTGACTTCCATTAAGAGTTTGTATGGAAATAATAACACTTTGCACTCATATGACGGGGTCAACTTTTAATAACAAAAATGTTTGAATGCTTGATTTCTTTTAATTATGCCAAAAAAACTACATATTTAAAAATATGAGTAAAGCCGTACTTAAATAATCAAATACCTTAAGTTTAAGACACGGAAAAATTATGTTAATTCTATTTTGTGATAACAATATTAATAATTTACATTCACCTCGTAATTGATTTTCGAGCTATTTTGTCTCAGGCTAATGACCCAGTTTGTCTGAACCGTACCTAGCCAAACATTATAACATTTTATTTTTTAAGTTTTACACGTCAATCCAATTCGATTGAATTAATATTTTTTTTTGTTAAATGATTCATTTTCCAGTCAGGTTGATAGAAAGAAATGGGGGACCCTGAAAAAAATAAAACTAAATTTGATAAGCATATGAAACTATCGGAAACAAATACATCAGTTTGGCAATATTTCTTTAAGGCCACGGAAATCTCTCAGCTAAATGTATTAGATGTAACAAGATACTTAATACATTTGGAGGTACAGATGTAGGCCTTGACTCTCATTTAAAGTCTGCACATTCCAGTGACTACTTGGATGCATTTATAACGCCAGATTGCGACCAGATGCGAAAACATACCGTGGATACTTAAAGGCTTGGTCAGACAGTGGATTCCTCGTTGGAAATATCTACGCACAATGAAATTAAACATCTTGGATCTGAGCATGATGAACTTGAAGACACACTGCCGCTTAAGAGACAGTTTGAAATTGAAATACAAAAGAAACTTCAGGCTCTGGATAATACTTCCAGACCAACGGATGGAGACATTGATACATTGGTAAAAATAGAAATGGCTTTAATTGAGAATGGTGGTTCAAGGGGAAAATATCTAGAAATTGCGTATGATGGCCTAAGGTCTATTCTCCGACCAGTGTGAAGGCATAGAGGGTGTTCTCTTAATCAGGTTACTGTTGTAGCCATGTACGGTCAAAGTTAAGTGACCTAACATTATACACTTTGTCATATTTACGAACGATTTCATTATTTAAATTTTACCAAAGATTAAAATAACACCAAATATTTTAATATAATTGATTAATAAAACTATTTTAATTAAAAAGTTAAAAATACTTTTTTTCTTTTGTTTAAAGTCTGAAGTTAAACATTTGTGTTACTGTTAAAAGCTTATTAAAAATCAAATTATGATATTTTTCTGCATGTTTTTATCTCATTGATAAATCCAGGGCCGGCGCTAGGGAGACGGTGAAGTGGGCCGTTGTATATTTATTATATACCTAAGCCTACTAATAGTTCCTTATCCAGTCAACACAATATTCGGAATTATTCGATAGTCAAATGTCTATAACGTGTCATAATACCCTATCGGCCACACAAAATTCAATTTACCCAAGACCCACACCCTCATAACGCCGGCCCTGATAAATCCTCACCTCTAATCTTGAATCTGGACAAAAAAATTATCTTAATATCGAAAATACCAGGATTTCGGTATTCGTAAACTTCAATATCGAAAATACCGGTTTTGGCAAAAGGGACCGGTTTTGCGACCCCTAAAGTCGACCACGTATATGGATATAACTGGGCGCTGTGAATGCATTTTACAACACAAGGACAGCTATGGATACATTACCACGTAAACAAAACATTCAGTTGAAAAACTGCATTCATCTAACAGGAACTAAACATGTTTGAGTGTTGAGACCAGCTGACGTTGGTCCTTTGGTTTTGTTTGTGAATGTGTGCGCGTCTGTTTGTGTTCGTGTGCAACGGGTTGACAATATCCTGTTTACTGTTGTTCATTTCAACAACCCAATTCTTCCTGCCCTTACCTCTAAAGTATTATGTTTGTTTCCTTAGCATTACACTTACACTTATGTTATGGTCCAGATTTGAGCCGTACAGGTGACATTATCAACATGAGGACAAATAATAAGGTGTGAAGCAAGTGGTGGCTACACACATACACGCACGCACACACACACACACACACATACACATACACAAGGACAAGCAGGGTTATAAATATCTTACATTAACCGTAAAAATTATCAGGGATACACTCACATACACACATCAAAACAGATATATAGAGAGAGGGAGAGAGAGAAATAGAAAGAGATAAAGGCAAGTAAGGTAAACAAAGATCACACCTGTAGTTTATTTTCCTCTCAATGTGGTTCAGGTCCAGGATGTCGCCTGATGGTCTCGCAGGCCCTTTGTTTAATTACTTGACCTGGGATAGCGGTTCTTAAACTTTGTCGACGGACCCTTTAAAATAATGCATTGTGGGAGCAGGGGTAGCCCCATTTCGTACAAATAAATGTGAGAATCTTTTATATCATTCAAAACATGAAAATTTTGTTATTGTTTTTTTTTTCGCTGATTCCATGAGCAACTTTATGCATCCTTTGAGATCTGTCGGATCCACTGAAAGAAAAATAAAGATAATTGACAACAGTACGTCAACACTTTCAATCCGGTGTCCACGTCACGTGCGCCATGTGCCCCAACCTAGTTACGCCTGGTATAATGACTCATACAATAGTTGCCCATCCTGTAGACTTAGGGGGTTTATAAATGACTCTAAACGAGATGATCTGTGCAGTGGATCTCCTGGCATAGTGGCGGATATCCAAGTTACTGATACGTTTTGATCGTCCCTTGTTCTTACAATCCGGGAACACCATTTATATATAGTTTAGTAAGTCGTTTGTTCAACTCTTCCTACAATAAATATCTGTGCTATCCTTTCATCGTTGATTGTATTTAATTTTGAGAAATGTTCAATTATTTTCTACTTAATTAGTGCGTGTAAACTCGACTTTAAGTGAGAGAAAGTCTTTTTTTTTTTAAAGTTTTTTAAATTTAAATTTACTTTTATTTAGTATTGAAAACGTCATCTTTAAATTATCGACACAGGTATAATTATTTCATTTATTTAAACATCGTATGTTTATAAAACGAAGGTTGAAGTGACGTAACTCTTTATACAGACATAGAACTTTTAAAAAGTAGATCTGAGCTCACACGCCCACCCGTTCACTCAACTGGAAGCAGGTGCGGTCAACAACAATCATTTGAGTGACAGTGTCAGTCCGCCTCGGTCGATCAAGTTTTCCAGCCTATCAGCAGGTAAGCAGTTTGCGCTCAACATACAAGATTACCCTCCAGAAGAAGATGGCAATGGGAACAGAGAGAAAGTCTTGAATGCAGTGGCGTAGCTAGGATTGGTGTCACCCGGTGCGGTAGACTCATGGTGTCACCCGTTGCGGTAAACTCATGGTGTCACCCGGTGCGATAAACTCATGGTGTCACCCGTGCTGTAAACTCATGGTGTCACCCGTGCGGTAAACTCATGGTGTCACCCGTGCGGTAAACTCATGGTGTCACCCGTGCGGTAAACTCATGGTGTCACCCGTGCGGTAAACTCATGGTGTCACCCGGTGCGGTAAACTCATGGTGTCACCCGTGCGGTAAACTCATGGTGTCACCCGGTGCGGTAAACTCATGGTGTCACCCGTGCGGTAAACTCATGGTGTCACCCGTTGCAGTAAACTCATGGTGTCACCCGATGCGGTAAACTCATGGTGTCACCGTGCGGTAAACTCATGGTGTCACCCGTGCGGTAAACTCATGGTGTCACCCGGTTCGGTAAACTCATGGTGTCACCC
>CAXITT010000378.1:636419-704625 GCA_964033795.1 Lymnaea stagnalis | reverse complement strand
GGGGGGGGGGGGGGGGGGGGGGGATAAATGTATTTAAGAATTGTAACAACGTTAAGTTATACTAATTTTAAATTAAATTTACTTTATTAAATATTTTCTTTTCTTATCTTCAAAGCCGCAAACCAGTCAATCACTTGATCAAAATCAATATCCAGCACCGCATCATTTTCAATTGATAGTAGAGGTAGACCAGAAAGCCTGGACTGTTTCATGGTAGATCATAAATAGTTCTTGATGAGCCTTAGTTTCGAAAAGCTCCGCACACGTAGAGCCACAGCCACACTTAGCGTAAAAGAACATTTCCTGGTTCAGTGACAGTTTTGAAAGGGATTCTAGGAAGTCACATTCAGATGTAAATGTCAAGACATCAAATACTGACGAGTCCATGACTTGGACAAATTCAATATCAGCCGCGTTTATGTGTTTTGTAATTTTTGGTATTTCTTTTTAAAAGTTCAACTTTGATAACTCATCTTAGAAAGAGGTTAATTTTGGAACGGACATCAATAACTCTTTTTCATTTGCTTATAGAAGACTCTTGGGTTGAACAGCCCTAAACATATCTGCTACTTCATTGATCGCTGATGATATAATCCGGAGTTCAGAATGAAATCGATCAATACACTCCAGCATATCCCTACTGTTTTCTTCTCGCAGAGAAAGTCCGACATCTATTCATTGTTCTCCTGTCATTCTCTTCTTAGACCTTATTATTCTCTCTACCGAAATTCCATATTGATGTTATTTTAAACCGACTTTTTTAATTAGCAATTGACAGCGCTTGTCCTGCAGAAATAATTTCAAGGCCCTTTAGGTTGGTCTAGGTCTCACTTTGTCAAGAGTGAAGCCTTTAGTCTGCAGATACTGCTGTGTAAGATTAACCTGCTCAAGTAGATCAGCCCAAAGTTAGAGGTAGCAGATAAAAGTGACATAACAGACAGCATGCAAAGTCCTTGTGCTGTAATTCTTTTATCTGAACTTTCAAGAGGATCACATAGAGCTTCAGTCGCCGTCACAATTACAGCAAACTTATCATTCAATGTTTTAACAGCAGCATGATGACGACTCCAATGTGGTTGTTGACAGTCTTTTCATGGACATTCCAGTGTACTCAATTAGAACATTCCATCGATGAGTGGGTGTAGCAAAGAAGGAAAATATTCTTTCAGGAGCACATACAAATGTAATTCATGAAACATTTCTGGCAAAATAGCGTTGACCACACAAGTTAAGTGAATGGACCACACATCATTACAAATCGCTTTCTTATTATTTCTTTTCAGAATGGCCGGAACACATCAATACAAATCGCTTTCTTATTATTTCTTTTCAGAATGGCTTGAACACATCCATGGACTCCATATTCTGTGCTCTGTTAGCACTGGGCCATATTTGGATGGCATCTCAACTATTTCAAGAAAGTTTCCTCTATTCAATCAAGATTCATTTTCATTGTGGCAACGAAATGCCATACTTTGCTTTGCAAAAATCTTTAGCAAGAAACAATGTGATATCAAGCACATGTGCAGAATTTCCTCCACTTTTTCTTCTCCCTTTCCATCACAGCAACACTTTCAGCATCAATTGTTTTCTGTAGTCTAAGTCCTGATGCCAATGTTTTACATTTTTCAAGGCAACACAGGTGCTCTTCCGATGTGTCCTGATTTTGTAATTTTGGGCTAAGTTTCGACTAGTTATCAAACCCAGTAACAAATTTGGATGTTGTTTCTTTAACATTAACAGCAAAAAATCTACATCAAAAACAGTACAATTTCTTACTGAAGAGTGAATAAGCCATCCACGACCGCAGTATTTTCTCGCCAGTCGGCATCATCCTGTTGAACCATTGTTTTGTTAGCTGGCACACACCTATTAAAGTCGGCATCATCCTGTTGAACCATTGTTTTGTTAGCTGGCGACCACCTACATCAGATTTCGCATCTTGCCTCTTCCTTACGATGAAAAGTTTGTCCTTGTTCTGAACGAGGTACTCTCTTTAGTAATAATTTCAGACTGAAAATGATCAGAAACTGTTACATTCCAGAGAGAAGAATCTGATAAATTATTACACATTTTCTCATTAAGCATCACACTTTACAGTATCTTGGTAGGAAACAATATTATCAGCACCCATTTCCGTTTCCAAACCATCCACGTCTTTACTTTTATCTCCACACCAATCTCTTCCATTTTATGAACTTTTTGCTGTTCTATAGAATGCATGCTGTTTGTAACGGACGAATCAGTACCAATGGTAGGTTGAGGAAAGTCTTCAGGTGAACCCTGGTCATTTGGTTTCTTGACATATCGAAGCATGGATCCTGGTAATAATTTTAGTGAGTCACATCTTTTCTTTTTTGCTTTTCGCTGCTGGCAGCCATTAGGCCGTTCAGATTTGTCCAAGCCGTGTGGCATGATAGAATAATCTTGAACAATATAAATAATTTATTTGCTTCATGTTAAGACAGTTGGAAAAAAAACGAGCTCTATACTAAATACAACACACAAAGGTGGCAGGTAAAACCCAGCAGTTGAACAATGACAATCGTGCTCAAATGATTAAATGATTAGGGGTGGCTAAAATATTAATTTTAAGTATTTCTGGATTTCGATATATTTAATTTCACCCCCCCCCCTTTTTTTTAAAGATGTAAATAAATTTAAATTAATTATTTCATATCAAAAAATAGAAAATGATGTAAAATATTCTTTTGTTAACCTTATAAATGGGTAAAAAGTCATTTTAAACGGTGTTTTTCTGACCTAATTAATGGGTAACCACATTTCTGACGTATCAAAATTTAACATTTAATAAAGCACGCATTGGGATTGGCTACATATGTGGAAAACTGACGTGTTATTGATTATCCTTTTATCAAAATCCGTTTGAACGAGTGGTGTGTGCCTTATAAAGATGCATTTTTTTTCAATTTGGTGTCACCCCCTAAGATGGTGACACCCGGTGCGGTCCGCACCCCGCACCCCCCCCCCCAGCTACGCCACTGCTTAAAGTAGACAGTGAGACAAGTGTGCGCAATAAAAGCAGGTTTACGCCACTGAATCTTAATACAGCTGGAAAGATCTGGGCCAGAGACCTACTTAGTCGTCTGCAACTCTACCTTGAACAGGGACTACTTCCTGAAAGCCAATGAGAATTTATTTGTAAACGGAAACTCCTCGACATCAGGTGGCAAGACAGAGTCCCCGACACCGAGGTCCTCGCTAGAGCGAACCTACCTAGTATCTTCACCACTCTGATGCAGTCTCAGCTCCGTTGGATGGGACACGTAGCCAGTATTGCAGACCACCGGCTCCCGAAACAAATATTCTTTGGAGAACTCACGATAGGCAAGCGCTCCCAAGGAGGCCAAAGAAAGCGTTACAAAGACTCACTGAAAGTGGCACTAAAGGCCTTCAGCATAAACCCTACTCAATGGGTGCAGACAGCCCAGGACAGAGCCAGATGGAGAGATTATTCCTAGCAAGGATCGGTCTAACAAGCCACCTAAGAGCTCACCGTAATCCCAAACCACCCCCCGCCCGCCCCTAACCGGATGATTCGATGGTCCTTGTCGACTTCGACGGACGAACAACAACATTTGTGAACGGGGAACAGCTGACAATGATATTTGATCTACGCCAGGTTAAGGAAAACTTCAAGAAAAGCATCAGCAACACAGCAGACTGTGCATACCATTATTGATTTAAGTAAGCATTTGAAGAGCTACACAGCAGGCTGATCATATCGATTATTGATCTGACCTAACCATTTTAAATGAGCAACACAGCAGAGTGTCCATACCCTTTGTTGATGTGACCTAACCAATAGACACGATCAGGAGAGACGAGCTGGCCCGTGGGGGATAATGTAGAACGTTGGCTGAGTAGATTATTACAATGGTGGGTCAACACCTTGATGATGTAATGGCCAGGGTGGTGGATTCGTGAGATGAATATGAGGCTATTTCTGTAACTAATGGTGTAAAACATGGCTGCGTTCCTAGCCCTAACACTTTTTAGCTATTCTTAGCCATGCTGACTGATGCTTTTCTCAACAACAATGATTGCACTTTATTAATATACAGGACAAATGGAGGTCTATTTAATCTAAGGAAACTTCTTCTTCTTCTTCTTCTTTATTTTAAGGGCCCACGATCAATGAATTGATCATTCTGGCTCCTATGTTTCAGAGAGGTTTGCGATGTTACTGTCCATGGGTTTCAATGGGATACTTCACTGGTTGCAAGGGCGACTCAGCAGTGGTGTTATGAACTGGGGGTTGGAATACAGGAGGCAATAGACACAAATGTATCGAGTGTAGCCGCCTCAACTGTTGCTTTTGGAAGCTTGTTCCAGTCCCCTATTGTCTTCGGCAGGAATGAGGAGCTTCTGTACTTCGTTCTTGTTTTTACCAGCCGGAACTGTTTGTCGTGACTTCGTCGCAGTCCGGGGGGAAGATTAACGAGTTTCTGTTTGATTCCGGAGCAGTGCACCAGTCCATTTGTTATCTTGTACAACATGGTGAGCCTGGATAGTCGTCGTCGTTCTTCCAATGTCGACCAGCCCAGTGTTTCCAGCATGCTGCCAACACTCGAGGTGCTTCTGTAGCGGTTCATGACAAAGCGTGCTGCCCGTCGCTGGACCGCCTCCAACCTGTCTATGCTTTTCTGGGTAAATGGGTCCCAGACTGTAGAAGCATACTCTAAAATAGGTCGGACAAAGGCTTTATAGGCTTTTTCTTTCACGCTTGAGTTGCCGATCTTCAGATTGCGCCTTAGGAACCCCAGGGTCTTGTTTGCCCGGTTGCACACACTGTTAATGTGCTCGTCCCAGCGGACCTCTCTTTGGATGGTAACACCCAAGTACTTAACGGAGGAAACTGGCTCAAGAATATGGCCATGCAGTTCGTAAGAGTGGTTTAGAGGGAACCTGCTTCTGGAGACTGACAGGGTTTGGCACTTGACGGGATGAAATTCCATGTCCCAGCTTATCTCCCACTCAGCTAACCGATTGACTGCATGCCATTACAAAAATTAATTAATCGTTTATTCAAGACCTGCTATTCGCCAATTACTGCGCCCTAAATGCCTGCTCAGACCTAAAATGCATCAAATACATAACCGCTTTTCTAAGGCCTGGGACAACTATTTCGGCCTCATCGTCTATACAAATAGACAAAGATCTTGCAACAGTCGGTCTCAGTACAAATTTTACATTTCAGTAAAGGAAAAATCTCAAAGCAGTGGAACATTTCACATATTTAGGCAGCTCCTTCTTACCGTCGGGAACAATAATGATGAGATCAAAAACAGAATTCCCAAATTCGAAAGATTCCTATGAGTGTATGTAAGTGGTCTCAGTCTTGTCACTTTGCTGAAAATGAAAGTATATAGGGCAACAGTTACTCTATCAACAACTTTGCTACTCTCATATACGTCAGCGAGGCGTGGACAACTAAACCATCCATACCTACGTCAACTCCGTGGCATAAGGGGGCAAAGTCTCTGATAAAGATGTCCTACAAACGGCTGGCTTTAACAGCAGTCACACGTTTTTTACAAAAATAACAAGACAGAATGTTGCGAGAATGTCAGAAAGACTGTCTAAAATACTAATGTATGGTACAATTTTAGGGGGAACCGCTCAGATTATAGGCAGAAAAAAAAACTATTTAAAAATTGTCTAAGAGGAGACTAAGAGTGTCTAAGAGGAGACTAACAGTGTCTGGAGACTAAGAGTGTCTGGAGACTAAGAGTGTCTGGAGACTAAGAGGATCTTTCAAATCTATGGACATGCACGAAGGCTAGGGAAACCCTAGCTATAGATCGCACCAGCTGGCAAGGAAGACTCACTGTTGGAGCGCAACCCTCAGAGAGGAAACGCACCGCCCACGCCCAAAGAAAGCGCTCTGCAAAATAAAAAATTAAAAAAACATGATTGCCCCCCCTTAAGAATAACTCTAGTGACACAAAACACGAGTGTCCTACATGCAGCAAGCTTTCCGGGCACAAATAGGACTAGCAAGCCACCTGCATACTACAGGCTTGGTCATCCTGGCATGCGAAGAATGAACAACGACAACGACACCCCATCTCATAGCGTCACGGACCTAAGGCCTGCTTTATAACTCGCATACTTAAGTTTAGGTCAGTGCTCCACTTCCTTTTCGTCCCTCACGGCACATCTAGACCCTTAAAATATTTCCGCGGCAAACCAAAATTAAAGCATGAAAAATGCACGATTGATATAAAATATTTACATATATCATGTACAAACATTATAAATGTTTATTTTTAATTTCTAACAGACGTGAAATTAACTTCATCAAGTAGATCTTCTTGATCACGTGATATAACAAAGTAAAATAGTGTGTGTTTTTTTTTTCTATATTTTAGCTTGAATAACAATAGAAACGAAATATAAAGGAAAATAATCATTAAAAACAACTACATGCAAAACAAAACAAAACAAATTAAAGGATTTTGACAATAATTAATGAGACGTGTTAGTCTGTTTGATTAACATAATTGTTTAATAGTTGGCTCAATATCTGATATAGCCACTCGTAGTTCACCATCACTTTCATTGAAGGACGACCGCCTATATTTAAAAATGATAAAATAAGAGTAGATAAACTTTAGTCACTCTATATACAGAGTCGTGAAGACACCCAGAGAAAGCTGTATCGAGGCGTGAGGACACACAGAGAAAGCTGTATCGAGGCGTGAGGACACACAGAGAAAGCTGTATCGAGGCGTGAAGACAACCAGAGAAAGCTGTATCGAGGCGTGAAGGCAACCAGTGAAAGATGTCTTATTCATCAAATCTTCATCTTGTGGTCGTACTAGCGATGTTCATGTCGTCAGTCTCGGCAGTGGGAGACCCAACGTGAGTTATAACATGGCTATATAATAATAATAATAATAAGAAGAAGAAGAGGTCTTATATAGCGCGGTACCCCAACCTAGGGCTGGACTCACCGCGCTGTAGATACAAATTTTATCAAAAGAGACATTATCATGACATTAAAATAAAATACATTTATGAAATAAAGAACAGCAATGTATATTGACCCACCCCACCCCATAACTTTTACAAGGCTAACCATGGACGGCAGCCAGCAAGATCGTTTATCGGTCAGAGGAGGGGAATCAGTCAGGGTAGTATAATTTAAAAAGATATGTTTTAAGTGCAGTTTTGAAGGCCTGGGTGGTTGGTATATTGCGTATGTGTAGTGACAAAGAATTCCATTGTTTGGGGGCGCAGAAAGAGAAAGATCGTTCACCATACGTTTTAGTATGTGTCTTGGAAACGGACAGAATACGCGTGTCTGCAGAGGAGCGAAGCTGTCGAAGGGGTGAATAGACAGAAAGAAGTTCGGTTAGATAGGAAGGGCAGGAATCCAAGAAAAATTTGTGACAGAGAATAGACAACTTGTAGTCAATGCGTGCCACTCTACACTTTCGTATAATCCTATATCAGTATCAGTGACTTTAATGATAAGACTTACGGTTACGAAACAGCAGACTGGTGAGCAGGGGTGGACTGGGCCGCCGTGACACCGGGAATATTCCCGACGGGCCGCCAGGACCGGTGACCGATGGGCCGCCAGGACCGGGGATATAATAATAATTAATAACTAATATGCGGTGATATTAGAGGCCACTACCAAAATGGCGGTCCACAAAGTCCAAACCAACAGCAGCCGTACTCTTACGTAAATAAAGAGCTCCGTACAGCCAGCGGCCGCCATGTTAGAATTTCCATCTTCCATCCTACTTCCGCTGAGTTAGCTTTGATAAAAATTTCTTTTTAATTTGTTAGTTAATAACAATTAATATTAATTAAATAAAATATTGTACGGTTATGAGTGATATAAATTCAAAACGTAAATGTAAAGGTGGTGCGGAGAAAGTAAGAGATAAGAAACTAAAAATTCTTGGTAAAGATGGAGCTAAATGCCGAAATCTAGTCGATTTATTTAAAGCCACTCCTATTCAAACTAAATACACCGTCTTTCAACAAATACCTTCTAAAGTACACAACCCGACACAAATCAAAACGATGACAACAATCAGCATTCAGTAGTGCCAACAAATTTGATTCCCATCTTACATTTAGAAAATGTTACGGAGTTAACTGACTAAACAATATTTATGAAAACAACGCTGGCAGTGGCAGATCTAAATCCCGAAAATGATAGTTCAGAAACTTCAGTCATCGATGATCAAAACACCAGTAACTATTTCAAACGTCCTCGACAAAATACTTTACAATCATTTTTTTTTTAAATTTCACCCAATACAACCAAGTGCGAGTGAAACTGATCTACCATTTACCAATGTTCAATCATTATAAGATATGTAACAGATAAAGTTCATGAGCGACTGATATGCGTTGCACACTGTACATCTTCTACTGGAAAAGGTATGTTTGAATTATTTCAAGAGAAACTCATTGAATGTAACATAAATATTGAATATTGTGTCGGTAATGCTACAGATGGGGCAGCCAATATGCAAGGACAGTACAATGGGTTTACTAAATTGCGAGTCTGAGTGACGTCACACCTCATCAAATTCATGTCTGATGCTACGCACATGTATTGAACCTTGTTCTAAGTGAGACCACTCAAACCACGACCTCTTCAATTTGCCTATTTCAACTGCTTAATGAATGTGCGGTGTTCTTTAGAGAATCATATAAAAGAATGGATGTTTGGGTCGATCACCAACAGAAATCAAGACACCAAAGATTAAATATTATTTGTGAAACGCGATGGTGGGCCAAAGAAAGTGCATTAAAAAAAGTATCTGGAAATTTTGATGATGCAAACTCATCATTGTTCATTGAATTGATTAATACGTTACAAGAACTAGCGTCATCGGACGCATTCAATGCAAAAATCAGGGATACAGCTCAAACTTTACTAGATAAGTTTATCAAATTTGAAACGGTTGTCACTGCAAAACCATACTTAAGAATATTCCAGCAAACAGGATCGCTTTCTAATTATTTACAAACCACCGGAATGGATGCACTGCAAGCATACAGTAATGTAGATTGTACTGTTAAGTTGTTTTAAAATATTTCAAGAGATTGTTATGTGTTCTCGACATTGCCGAAAGATTTGTGTCCTGGGCAAAAACAAGTTGGAAGAAGAAAATGTTGAAATTACCATTGAGAAAATTTTGTAGAGAAACGTTTACACAAACCAAAAGTGATGTCTGATGAGAGAAGAACCCACTAGGTAGTAGGAAATAATGCAGCGGACAGATATCGCATTGAAGTTCATAATTGCATCATGGACAAACTTGTAAAAACTATTGAAAAGCGATTTGAAAGTCACGATTCCTTCTAAGCAGATATTGCCTGTCTTGATCCACAGAACTTTGAGGATATTAAACAACAAGGTTTCGCTACATCAGCGATGCAGCGCCTTAGCAGTATTCTCGTTAAATTCGATGAAAGCGCCACAGCGACTAATCTCAGACAAGAGCTAACTGACTTTGCGCAGAAATGGGACAAATTTAAAAATTCTGTCCCCGACGAATACCTTTTCCAAATGTTCGATGATTCAGTAGAGGACAGCGTCAGTGAAGATTGGCCACATGAACTCTGGGACGACCAAGTTGGGGATAAGAGTGAGGAACTTCCAAATACAAATCTTGCCAAAAATGTCCTGTTTGCTTCTTTTCTGTACTACATCAATACAGTTTCTCTGGGCAAACATACAAGCATCTCTTTAGTGCATATAAACTCTTATTGACTCTGTCGTCTACCCAAGTAGCTTGTGAGAGATCTTTCTCTAAACTGAAATACATTAAGAATCGCTTGCAAAGCTCATTGTCTTCTGCACACCTTGAAGCTTTAATGACTATGTCAACAGAAACCGATGTTTTAAGTGAACTGAATAATGACACAATTAGAGATCATGTAGCCGAAATGGCACCCAGCTTTTAAAGAAGTTGCTTATACTATAAACACCATCACAGTGAGTCCGAATAAATTGATTTATAACTTGAATTGACGCATTCTCGATATTTTGTATATAATTATAAATTATATATGCGATTTATCGTTTTTTTTGTTGCTATTGTATATTGTAATTTGTAAAGTGACCCATGACTTTGGAGGCCTCGGCCCTCAGGTTTGGATGGAAAAAATGCACAAGTAAAATAAAATTCATGAAGAAAGGGCCGCTTTTTTTGTTTTTTGAACTCCCCAGTCCACCCCTGCTGGCGAGGCATTCAGTTTCTCTCAGAGTTTATATAACTTACAGCAAACTGATAATCGAGGTTAGATCATTTTAAAACCATAAACTGACTATGACTACCCATGTTTCTCTAAAAATTCTCTAACCAATAAAATTAATTTTACTCAACTGACAGAGTCACCCATTGTTACGAAAATGGACAGTTTCCGTGTGGCTTGTGTGGTCTGCCCATAAATTTGACCATCATCGCCAGGAATCAGTTACGTGAACCGCATTTCGAGCTAAAAGCAACCTTGGTTAACAGGCAACAGCGACAGCTGTTGTTTATGGTGGAAGACGCAGCTCGTATTGTCGACGGTTTCAACCGGTGAGCTTTATACGGCAGTGCTTGCCAATATGTGTACATTTTAAATTAAGGACAACTTACTCTGATGCATATAAATTGAGGAACATCACTGGTACCCACTGGGTTGATAAATATGTTGTGGTCAACACAAAAAGATATTGGTGGTCACTGGTTTGATAAGGCTGTGCTAGTGGTCCACATAAAAAAGATTGGTGGTCACTGGTTTGATAATGCTGTGCTAGTGGTCCACATAAAAGAGATCGGTAGATTCTGGGATGACTTTGTTACGTGGTCCACTAATCACTAAACAGATGTTGGCAACTACGGTGTTGATATTTTGTTGTGGTTAACAGAACCGATATTGGTAATGGGAGCTACAGGGTCGACGTTATATGTGTTGTGGTTTACTTAACAGATATTTGGTAATGGTAGCTACTGGGTGACATTATATGTGTTGTGTTTAACTTAACAGATATTGGTAATGGTAGCTACTGGGTGACGTTATATGTGTTGTGGTTTACTTAACAGATATTGGTAATGGTAGCTACTGGGTGACATTATATGTGTTGTGGTTTACTTAACAGATATTGGTAATGGTAGCTACAGGGTTGACGTTATATGTGTTGTGGTTTACTTAACAGATATTGGTAATGGTAGCTACTGGGTGACATTATATGTGTTGTGGTTAACTTAACAGATATTGGTAATGGTAGCTACTGGGTGACATTATATGTGTTGTGGTTTACTTAACAGATATTGGTAATGGTAGCTACAGGGTTGACGTTATATGTGTTGTGGTTTACTTAACAGATATTGGTAATGGTAGCTACTGGGTGACATTATATGTGTTGTGGTTAACTTAACAGATATTGGTAATGGTAGCTACTGGGTGACATTATATGTGTTGTGGTTTACTTAACAGATATTGGTAATGGTAGCCACAGGGTTGACGTTATGTAGTGGTTAACATAGAGACATTGGTTATGGTAGCCACTGGGTATTGGATTAAAATGCAACCTATTTTTTTTAAACGCATACCCTATAACATTACAAATAATACAATTCTCTTTTTGCAGATGAAATACAACAATTTTTAGATGTTCATTGAGGATTAACTTCTTGTTTCGTTTATTTCTTGCTTAACTCTTTTTTTTTAATTAAATGGTTCTTTTCTGTGTATCTACTCCTGAAGCTTTAAAGCCACTTATTATGCTGGCCTAGGGTATTTAATAGACACTATTCAAGGCATCACTGGTTCAATAGTGGAAAAGACATTTTGGCACATGATCAGTATAAACAGCACCGTTGGATCTTTCAAGTGCGGTAAGTTGTTTCTTTAGATGTGGTCTTTAATGGCCGGCATAGGGTTGTTTATGGGTCTTGTTGATTGGGACACAGATTGAGACCCAGATACTGGGATGCACTAATTATGTTTCTTCAATATTTTCATTCTCTGCCTTTATGTTAGGAAATCTATCTCAAAACGGTTGAACAAAAATGAAAATGTCATTGGTCTAGCCAAGTCCTACTGCTTGCTTGACAGTTGAATGCTATTGTAATACAGGTATTTTATAAATAAGGCACAAAGGTGACTATTAACAGTCAGAGGAGTCCTCAGAGCAACCGCAAATAACTGTGGATTTTTGGACACCCAAAGCGCCAAAACAAGTTTTAATGTCCTGGTTTTAAAAATTGAAAAGTTATAACTTGAGACGGTGTCTAAGTAGCCAACCTTTGAAATCAATGATAGCACTTAGTCATTTGCTTTAATTACATACTTAATACAATGATTTCTTTGAGGAACCAATTCATCTAGAGTCTAGCATGATGTAATGAGCAAAGAATATATATTTAACTCGGATGCTTGGATTGTAACTCAAATTTTCCATTTTTTCAGGAGCATCAGATTATGTTCCCAATAATGGGGAGACAATCATGTTTAATTTTACAACATACTCTCAAGCTGGATTGGACTTCTGATAGGAATTAACCAGCCACAGATTTTTACAAATATTGAACTATATTCTTTTGTTTTTTATCAACTTTCATTTAGTGTTGCTCCTTTAAATTTCATAGTGTTAATTGAATTAAAAAAAATTAAAACTAAGTTGTGATATAATATTGTAGATCAAATTTATCATTTTTAAAATAATTTAATTAATATTTTAATTATTTTTGGATTTTAAAATGAACAAAAGTTTTAAAACTGAGTGCTCACTTAGAAAAACACAAATATTTATGTATTTATTGTTATTGTATCCACCATTTCATTAACATGATCTATTTTATTTCATGATGATATGTTGCTTCGGAACCCTCTTTTCTTTCTTCCTTTAAAATGACCACAACACTTACTTAATTTTAAAGTAAATAACAAGAAGAAAAAAGGTATTTCATTTAAAATATTTTCTTATGAAAGACAAGTAGATACCGGTACATAATAAAATTTTGCAAACAATCAAGCATCAATACTTTGGTTTAAAAAACATCAGAGAATTTTTGAAATTTATTTCTTATTTACAACAAAGTCATTAATGTAAAAAAATAATGAATAAATAAAATAAGTGACATAAAATACATCATAATTAATTATAATACTAAAGCAGCTTCCCATTTCAGCCATAATAATCTTAACTTAGTGCTTCATGGTCGAGTTGATTTTCATTTCTGTAATCAGAAAACTTTAGCACAACAGGAGTTTTCAGAGAAGGGATCGTTTCCTCTGCACTAGCCACAAGATAAACTGTGTCCTGTCTAAAACACTTCAATAGAAGCTACTCCCACAATGATGTTTGCACCAACACGCTCAATGAGGTGAACTTAAAACTAATACAAACCTTCTTCTTCTTCTATATCTTAAGGGCCCACGATCAATTTATTGATCATTTTGGCTCCTATGCATATAGATGGGATTTGCAATGTTTCTGTTACTGGTGTTGATGAGGAAATCATGCACTAGGGGTTTGAAGGCTTGAGGCAATAGACACAAATGTGTCTAGTGTTGTCGCCTCAACCGTTCCTTTTGAAAGATTGTTCCAGTCCCTGATTGTCTTGGGCAGGAATGAGCAGCTCCTATACTGGCTTCTTTCTGGTAGGAGCCTGAATTGCCTGTCATGCCTTGTCGCTGTCTATGGGGGAGAGGGACGAGTTTCTGTTTAATACTGGAACCTATGGACCTTGACACCACATTTCATGAATGTCAAGTTCCTTTCAAATATCATTGTTAAGAATATATGTGCAAGTGCTTTGGAAACACATAATACTATTTCTAGAACATTCAGAGATAAAAAGGAAGGGTTCATTCACTCTATTACAAATGAGTTCTTTTCTTTTTCACAGTTAAGGCAGCAACATTTTCCAAAGGTCTTTGGAAGGCATGGTAAGAAAGTCTTAACCCCACTCAGATTGTTCTATCTTGACTCTCATCAGTGGACAGACTCAGTGGATAAAACTGACTTTAAATCTGTAAGAATGCTGGCAAGTGGTGGCTGCAGATCTTCCAATTTTGTTAGGTTGCTCAGCCGGAGGCTACGTTCATACAACTGTTTGATGCCACTGTTACAAATATCCCTGAACGATGGAATACAATGACATAATTATATACTTCTGGAGAAAAATTTTTCACAAGGAAATCTCCTATCTTTTGGCTTTATTATTATAGATTATGTAAAAAAAATAGAAAATTTTTAAGGGAAAATTACAGTTGAATAGGAAAAAACATATTCAATACTTTTCATTTTTCCTGTATGTCTCATCCATACTGAAAAATTAATTAACTTTTCTCTGAGAAGCTTCAAGACCATGATGTTTATATTTTCTGTGTCCATTTGTCTTTTTCCGTGTAATTTGCCCTAGTTTGAAAATCTATGGCAACAACTTTATTTAGTTAAACAAAAAAAAAAACTTACATTCTGAGATAACTGCTGAATGCACCATTAAGCACAGCATGAAGTTGTTTGACTGATGAAAAATTAGTGCTGTATATATCGTTGTTATCTTCATCGTCAAAGTCACCATTAGCCATGGATAGTAACGAGGGGAGTAGGTCACAGAGATGAAAAAATACTGTGCGAACAATTTTCTTCTTAGTCGGATTACTTAATGTTTCTGAAATCAGTTTTTAAAAAATTTTAAGTTATTAAAAACAAAAGGTTTTACATGTATATATAAAATGAAAAACTTCGCAGCACCATGTTAATAATTTGAAAACTGCATGAAAACTGAATGCAATTTTAGCATGAATGTAACAGGAACATGCAGTTGAAGATTTCATTCTTTTCCAGATTGTAATAGTCATCTGATTGGTTAATAGAAAATATTGAATTATTTTGTGATCACATTAATACACCCCATATAGCTTCTTTTGGAAGAAAATTAAGTGATTTTTTTGCTGTCTAACAGTTGGTAATGATAATTTTATCATGAGTCTGTGGATCTTTCAGAAAGATTAAGAAATTAAATTTGGTGCAAAAGGACTGAACCTCTTTTATTTATTTTGCTTCTGGTTCATCCTGCTTCCCTTTTAAACCTGCCCACCCCACCTCCACTCCCCATGTTTTATATTAATAGTACTGAGTACTAAAAAAGTGTTGTCAAGCCACCAGCTAGCTTTCATGTTTGATGCCTAAACTCAGGTAAAAAGGTAGAATTTTTTTCTTTAGGGGGAGACAACTATTATATTAATCAATACTTAACAGTATGGTGTATGACACTGTCTGTAGGACTATTATTTAAAGGCCTTCAGGTAGATTGTAGGACTGTCTGTAGACATATTATTAAAAGGCCGGCATATATTATAGAAAATGAGAAGTCAACTCTTTTTTTGTAATACTTGGACCCATCGAGTATTTTCTAAAAATATCTAGACCCGGTGCAAAAAAAACTGCACTAAATTAACCCCTAGTCAAGTAATATTTAATGAGGTGTACCTGGACTAAATGACACCTGGGTCGAAATTCAAACAAAAAAAGAGTGCACTGTATTCACACATAGAGAGTTAAATTTGGACAAATTTCGAAGTGTCCCGCCATCTGCACCCTCCTAGGTATTCCATTACATGTGACTACAAGAAGGGTTAATATTAAATTTTATAATGTCAAGACCAAAAAACTGATAGTTTCTTAAATAGTAGTGTGGAAAATACTGTGAGATGCACTACTAACACACAGGGATTAATGAAACATTGGGAAATTGTACCCAGTCAATGGAGTAACAAATGATTTGGCTATGTTTTCAGAACACCCAAAAGCAATGAAAATTATATAAGTGAGCGTTTAGAATATTAGTGAAATGAGGAATAAAAACAAGTCAGACACAGATAAAAAATGAAATGTTATATTCATATTTTATTTTAACTTTTTTTCTATCTGGCTTGGGTCATGTGCTTTGTTTTTGTTTTAAAGAAAAATTCTTTGCACTCAGACATTGCCGCCTTCAGAACTAACGTTGTATAGCTTTATCAGAGGTAAGATCATTAAGTAATGAAATGACTCACTTGTCTCAGACTCCTCAACTAAAGTGTTTATCCAACAGAACTTGACACACATCTGAGACCTCCTCCATCGGATGATACCGTAGATGTCGAAGGCCTTTAGGAAATGCTCTTCCATCTTTTGTTTGAGGTTTCTTTTTCTGGTGTTGTTGACCTAACAGAAATCAATACTGATCATTGATTGTACTTTGGCTACTTGATTGAAAGCTCTCCTGCCTGACCTACTTTTGATGTAAGCCTGGACATATCAGGGCATAACTCCATTTAGAAATGTACACGTTTTAAAAGAATATAGAATAAAAAGTCAAAGTTGGTTTAAAATTTCATAGAGTTGTAATATAAAAATTGGTTATTTAGAGACTAACTTTTAAATTACAATATTTGAAGTTGAATATTAGTACTGTTGAGTGTTCAGACCTTGGTTGTCGACCTAAGGGGGTGCAGGTGTGGGGGGAATCCCACAGTATGGAAACTGAAAAAGGGTTGTGGCGTAGCAGATAGCACAGTGACGATGCTATTTTGAACACTAAGTGATAGTAGTGGTTAGTCAATGTCCATTTCAACAGGGGGGGGGGTTTAGAAAAAATTTTAGTATCAGCCGGATATGGCGGAAACTGACCAACGGTTGTAGCTTAGCAGATAATATCATGGCGAGGCTATTAGGAACTTTAGGTGATAGCAGTGGTTATTTAATGTCCATTTAAATGACCAGAGGCGTTAGAAGAAATTTTAGTATCAGAGATGTAGTGAAGTTTAAAGCCATGTGGGGGGATTTCTAGTGACGCAATGATCAATTCAGGGTCTTATAAAAAGGGACCTTTAGACAGGACTAGATCAGAACTCAACCGGATAGGAAAGCGGACAGTCGGGGAGAGCTCCGACAGATAGGAGTAGATGACAGTAGTGAGGACACGGTGGAAAGGGAGACGAACCAAAGACAGTCAGAATCGAGTGTGAGAGAGAGAGAGAGAGAAGGTGAATTCGATTTTGAAGACAATTAAAAGGTCGAGACTAAAACCATCACCTGAGTTGTCTGATTGGTGAAATATGAGTGACAGTTGAATCAAGTGTTACCATCCAAACAACGAGATGCAGATTGAAGGTTTAACAAAGACGAAACAAGGTGCACCACGGCACTTTTTTCATTTTTAAATGAAAAGATAACATTTGAAGCAGAAGTGCTTATGGTAATGCCTGATGAGCATTCATTAACAAAATTTTCACAGATATTTAGCATGAAAATTTGTTGAAAAATCAATTAAGTATAAGAACTTCTAAATAACATGAAAAGGACAGTAGTTTAAAGTAATGGAAAAGGCCAGTAATTTAAAGTAATGGAAAAAGGACAGTAATTTAAATTGATTGAAAAGGACAGTAATTTAAAGTAAACTGTAATGGAAAAGGACAGTAATTTAAAGTAATGGAAAAGGACAGTAGTTTAAAGTAATGGAAAAGGACAGTAGTTTAAAGTAATGATAAAGGACAGTAATTTAAAGTAAACTGTAATGGAAAAGGACAGTAATTTAAAGTAATGGAAAAGGACAGTAGTTTAAGGTAATGGAAAAGGACAGTAGTTTAAAGTAATGGAAAAGGACAGTAATTTAAAGCAATGGAAAAGGACAGTAATTTAAAGTAATGGAAAAGGACTAGTTTAAAGTAATGGAAAAGGACAGTAATTTAAAGTAATGGAAAAGGACAGTAGTTTAAAGTAATGGAAAAGGACAGTAATTTAAAGTAATGGAAAAGGACAGTAATTTAAAGTAATGGAAAAGGACAGTAATTTAAAGTAATGGAAAAGGACAGTAATTTAAAGTAATGGAAAAGGACAGTAATTTAAAGCAACGGAAAAGAATGTTTTGCAACACCAAAACCTACACAGTTGACACTCTCAACATCAAATATTCTAGCCATGTTCAAGTGATTCAGTCCAGCACAAATCTGACTTTTCTTGACATGCTTGCCCACAGGGTCCAGGAAGCAGTATGACAAAGATTTGTTGATGAGCTCCTTCATTGTGCGTAGATCCTTCAAAATTTAATGTGTAATGTACTTATTACTTTGTGGCTATATGAATGCCTACAATGTATTTATGTCTACAACCTTTTCTAGTTAAAATTTTTTTATTTAAAGTACTACGTCATTAAACTCTTTAAAATTCTTCTTTAAGTATATTAATATTTTGTTGAAGGTAGCAGCTATTTTTTTAAAAAAAAAAAGAATAAACCTAAACATATAGAAGCTTGGCATTTAAAATAAACTTTGAGTGAATAAAAATTAATTGTAAACCTCACTACCATTATCTCACCTGGTCAGTTACTAATCCAGAGGGAATTCTAAAGTACCTTAAGGCCATTTCTTGATATTGCATTCTCATATTGTGATAAATGCTCTCTCTGGCATCATCCATTCCTTCACCCCTCTCATACTTACACAGCCCTTTTTCATACCACTCAATGGCCTGCACGTGAATACAACATATTGAGAAACACTATCAATCATGGGACAGTACATCATACATTATAGTAACTGCCCATTGTCTCTTGCTTTAAAAAATAACATATCAAGTTTATAGGAGATTAGTTTTATTAGTTTTAGTTCTTGAGCCCTTAATTGTTAGAGTAATCATTATTGGACCATTTAGGAAATCATATTAATGTCATTCAAGTACTGGTAATAATTTCAAGTGTGTTTTAAGTTTGTTCCTCACAAATTGAAAAAAAAAAAGTATTGTTTTTATGTGCTATTCGCACCAATGGGCCAGACAAAATAATTTCATTATATCAAAGATAAATTTGCAGAGATGAATAGGTTTAAGAAATTATTTATCTTTAGTGTTCTCTAGACAAACTTCTGCTATAAGGACCATATCTCCAGTGATACAGTGAAAGAAAGGGTTTGTCAGGCAATTGGGGAGTACGATGACCTACTGGTGACTGTGAAAAAAACGCAAACCATACAATGGTACGGCCACGTAACAAGGAAACAAGGGCTTGCCAAAGAAATATTGCAGGGTAACACAAGAGGGGGGAGAAGAAGAGGAAGACAAAGAAAAAGATGGGAGGATAACATCAAAGAGTGGACAGGACTAACACTGGGCGATGCAGTGCCTGGTGCTGAAGACAGAGAGGATGGAAGAGGATGGTTCACATGTCATGTGGCGCCACAACGGTCCAAGGACTAAGGGACATGAGGAGGAGGATGAGGAGACAAACTTGGTGTCAGGGAAGGGGGGGTGTTAAGTGTTATAATTCTTTTCATTAATGACCAAATAAACAAATGACATCACATGTCCACCTACTTTGGCAAGAAAATCTTTTTCCTGGGTAGAAAATACATTGTCTTCTGAAGAGTTGTGTACACCAGCTGCTGCTACCACGTGGAGATAAGCGACATTGCTGCAGATGTGACCAGCCGTGTTTCTGTCATTCACCGACTCAAACATCCTTATAGCCTTCTGATAGCTTTTCAAACTTTTTTCCCAGACATTTTTTATATTTTCATAATTCTCTTTCCCATCTGTAAAATTTAAACAATGAAAGAGTGAGGGTGAAGTAAATGTTTATAATCAACAACAAAATTTCTACGGAAACCTGGATACAATAAGGGGAGTTAATCAAAACTTCAGGAAACAATTTAAGAACAGTAGCAAAAGCAAGACAAAAATATCTAAATTAAACCACCTGCTAAATCATTTGGAAAAACTCTAGGTTTTAATGCAACTCAAATTATCTGGAAATTAAAACTTGGATAATGTCATTCTAAGTAGCCATTAAAACTGAAATTTACAATTTTCTCCAAACCGTTACAGAATTATTTTTTTTCATAATTAAAAAATTCCATCAATTTTTATTTTTTAATAAAAACAATAATAAACTAACAGAAAGTGTATACAATTGTTACTGGCATCACCTGGAAAACCATATTGTACACTTTATCAGGGTTAGCTGAATTTGAAGAAGATCATTTCCAAAAATAAATGACAGCCTTTTATATGAAACCTGAGATTGCTTTTTTAGCCTGTACATAATCTATTGTCAGTTACCAATTTGGCATAAGTACAGACATCATCACAGTAAACATTTAATAATTGTATCAATAATTACTGCATTTATCTAATATACAATTAATGTGATTCAGTTGAAGCTACAAGTAAGTTCAGTGTATCAAATAAAATTTTATTGCAATGAAAATTAATTTTAAAATCTGGCTGGTCATATTTAACAAAATGTTTGGGAAACAAATAACTTTCAAACGCTGCCATGGGTTTCATGTGGCAGGTCAAATGCTGTAACTGGTGTGTCAAAATCCAACAGGCGAGATCGTGACAGTGAATAAAGAAAAAGTAATCTAAATTTTAAAAAAAAAATAATGTTCTCTTGGCTTGGCACAAATAGTTTTCATTTTAGACAAATTTTAAAGAAAAATTGCTGCCTAATGTGCAGCAAGAGCTGTTGTTGACTATCACTGGAACTCTAAATGGTTGTACTTACTCGTGACCTTTTCCTTGCAGATTTCCATTTGAGTATTACCAAGGTTCATAACACAAAGGGCGTGGTTTTTCTTCATCAAAATTCTGAAGTTGGTGGGTTTCTTTTCAAGGACAGGCAGTCTGAAGGCTTGCTCATACAACTCATTGGCAGTCAGCATGTTTGACTCCTGACTGTTGGGCCAGTCATAGACCCAGGCGTTTTCTGGTTTCAGAAAGATAAACAACTGACAAATCACTTCAATCTTGTAGAAAAAAATTTAAATTATAAAAATAACATTTACTTAAACACTCAATAACAAAGTACAAACTCTTAGTTTTATTTGAAGTGGGCAATAGTTGGGATTAACAAGGTGAAGATAAATGTGCAGTTTCCTCCTGAGAGGAGAATTAATGATTTCTATGATAAAAGTCTGGATACAATAGCTCAAATCAGTATAAAAATAGAAAGCAACAGCTTTTAGCGACTTAAATATGTTATCATGGAGCAAAGCATGCTTGCCAAAGGATGCTTGAGTATTTTGTACATTGTTGTCTCACTGATAAATTCAAGGAAGGGGGGTACCATATAATTTTATACAAGATCTTTGAAAATGAAACATAATAAAAATCTGTTGCGCTGATAGAGAAACATTGATTCAGCTTACTTGGTGTGGCCACAACAGCTTGTGCAGAATGTAAGATGGCTGCTTCTTCCTCCCCGAGCTCCTCAAAGTCCCTGTGGCACTGGTGCCAGTTGAACAGCATACAGCAACGAGCTTGGGCAGCCAGGTATAACAGCATCAAGTACATTTCCTTGTGGCTACTTTCGTCCTTCATACTTTTGTTCATCAATTCTATTGCCTCTAGGGGAAGAGAGAGAGGGGGGAAGTAGTTCTCTATAAAACACTATTGTTTTGACTACCTCACAAATATTCCATAGCCAAAACTCAATGTGCATAGATGAGACCAGCAAACTGCTGTCTTTTAATTCACAAAGTTCATTTTTTATTCATATAAGAAAGGTTAAAAAATGTTCCATTCATGCATGAGACAAAAATGGAAAAAGAAAAAAGTTACAAATTCCATAACTAAAAATGGTATAGATCCAGAGGGATAAAGACTCTAGCTGATTTAATCATTAGATTGCCTCTATAAACATCAGTGATAGAAATATTGATATTTTAAATTAGACATTTTTTAAGCTGAATTCCACATAGAATATCTTCTCAAACAGTGACAGCTTTTATAAATTAAAATTTAATTCAAGTGCTATTCATTATTCATTTATTTAATAGTTGTCCCATGACTTTACATCTATTCTTACATACCATAACAGTGCACAGCATAGCGTAAATGTCTAAGAGTGTGACCGTATTTCTTGATCTCAAAAAACTCTTTGGCCAGAACAAAATATGTTATGGCCGCTTTCCTTAAAAGGTCAAATTTAGCCTGAACATGCCAGGTTTCCAAGGTTAATTTCTCACTGCGAACACTGCCACTGGATGACTCTGTCTCAGATTCTGACTTGAAAACATTGGGCTCCCAAACTGCAGCCGGTACCATTCTGCAGGGTTCTTGGGACATGGCGTTGACATTCAGGTGGCCTGGGGTCTCAGACGGTGGTGGTCCCATTCTGCAGGGTTCTTGGGACATGGCGTTGACATTCAGATGGCCTGGGGTCTCAGACGGTGGTGGTCCCTTTCTGCAGGGTTCTTGGGACATGGCCTTGACATTCAGATGGCCTGGGGTCTCAGACGGTGGTGGTCCCATTCTGCAGGGTTCTTGGGACATGGCCTTGACATTCAGGTGGCCTGGGGTCTCAGGCGGTGGCCCGGCATCTACCGAACTTTCTGGTGGTTTGTTCAGAGGTGTGTAGTTAAGCGGTATTGGTGTCAATGGGTTACACATCTGGGGCTCCTTGGGCTCCTCCCCTGTTGTCTGCTCTGCTCTGTCCTGCGTGTGGATGTTGAGGGGCTGATAGTAGAGTGGTATGGCCTTAGATGGGCTGCAAGTCTGCTGCTTTTCTACCAGACCTATATTTTTACCTTTAGATTGATCTTTATCTACACAGTTAAGGCCCTGTAACATCAAAGAGGAAAAAATGTTATGCTTATGATACAACTTGAGCACAAACATGAAAAAGTTAAAATCCTATAGACCCTTTACAACAACCTAAAAGACATGGATCCCTCATGGTTTTACAGTGAGGCAACTGAACCCCCTGAATGAATTAATTCATAGAGCTTATTAACAGAGTCTGATATATACCTGAGTAGTTGTAATTAGTGGCGACTGTCATGGAAAGATAAATATTTTTGTTATGATTTAGAGAAAAAGATAAGAAAAAAAAATGAAAATAATTTGTGATTTTATCCTAAAATATTTTGAACGTATTCATAAAAACAGATTACAGGTAACCTCTAAGCTTTCACAGTCTTTGAAAATTAATTTTTGTTCACTTACTTTGCGAATGTGGGATAATGCCACATGACACCTTTCATCGGTTGTTCCAGCGATGCGACAAGCGTGCACAACTTCCCATGCCTTTCTCTTGATCATGCCTCGCACCACCAGCTCCTTCAGGGCCACGGAGTTCTTCATCACCTCCCCATCCCGGCACCCGTCCCCCAAGGACTCCTGGCCCCCTTTCACGGCTTTGACAAATTCTGACTCCTTGTTGTCAATACCTTTTCTTGACTGTACATCAGTCCCACTACTCTCATCTGAGCTAGTCTCATCTTCATCATAAAGATCCACAGGCTGATGATAAAGAATTATTTCAAACTTAACTAAGAG
This sequence comes from Lymnaea stagnalis, assembly GCA_964033795.1. NCBI lineage: Eukaryota > Metazoa > Mollusca > Gastropoda > Lymnaeidae > Lymnaea > Lymnaea stagnalis. The sequence continues at coordinate 681,308 of CAXITT010000378.1, read as the reverse complement.
AATAAACCAGCAAAAAAAATTAACTTCACACATTATGAAAAAAAAATATGAATGAATAATCACAATATTCTGTTATTCACAAAGCTTTCTTTTTATATTATTCCCAATTATTAAATTTGAAATGAGTTAATGAGGGTTTATTTTTCTAGCATCTGAAATGTATGCATGACATTTATCCTTTAGAAGGGAGCATGCTCCAGATAAAGAAAGTAAATATAAACATTTCCCCAAATAATTTTTTTTTATGCTGAATTATGATTTTAAATATGTTTAAAACAGCTCTTTTAGTTTCTACATTTTATTGATGTACTGATTTTTTAATAAAAATGATTATGTAGTATATTATAAAAAAACTAAGTCTCATATAAACAGATAAGGTTAGTTCTACAGGTAGGTTAAGATATGCAGGTAAAGATAAGGTATACAGGGAGTTAAGTTGTACCGGTTCTGAAATTTTTCCTTTCTCTTGCCAAACATCATTAACTGATTTATCAGGCACCCACATGTCACACAGGTGGAAGTGGGCATCCGCACACACCTGAAACAAGGTAAGTAAGAATAGGCAGGTAATAACACATTCGAGAAGAACCTACAGACATAGCATCCATCTAACATAAAAATAGTTGTGATATTATTTCCTGCCATGATTATGTTAACGAAATCATTAAAAAACATGAATGATGATTAGAGTAATGAAAACTTCAAACACACATTTTAAACGTTAATTACCTGGTCAATGTAAATGATTAACATAAAGATTTCCATTAGGGAAACACACATTGTTAAAAAGATAATGTCGTCATACTTGAGCATGTTTTGTTTCCTCCAAAAGCCTAAGACAGTTTTCAAACATTGCACGTGCGTCTGCCATTCTTCTCTGTCCCGACCTCTTCAGGTTCCTCCCCACGCGGTGGCACAGTAATCCAACAGGAACGGTGAACGGGTTGTCTCCTTCTGCTATCTCATTTTTACAGTAATCTGTCAGGTCATAGAGCTTCACCATCTCATCATTTTGACCTGAGGCCAAGGCAAACAAAAAAAAAAAATCAAAATATTTCTGGCCTGCTGGTGTGCAGATGAATCGAGACTTACGAAAGATCAAAAGGCACCAAAATAATAATACAGGTAATGAATAATTTCTGCACTAAATTCACTAGTTGTATTATTGCGACTTCCATGTGATCCCCTTCCTCCCCCTTCTCAAAATCAGAGCTTCCAATTTAATACTTTCATATCTTTCACCTGGTGCCCATCAAATGATACTGCGGGTATGTTGTTTCTTAGTCGTAATCAAACTTATCGGAACAATCAAAATGTTTTAACACCTTATAATTATGACCCCAATACATTTTTGAAACAATCGTTATTGAGAAATCCTTTTACTTTTATAGAGCCAATATGTGTGACCCTCCACTGCAGCATTCCTTTTGATGAAAGACATAATGTTTTGGGCAATGTCAAGGACTTCATTGGGATCAAATTTTGAGTTCTCCAAATTTGGAATGTCCTCTGTCCGCATCACTTCATATTTCTTGATGGAAGATACAATATAATATTTTTAAAGTGAAAAATAAAGAGTGTGAAAGCTCAGACTAATTCAACATTCTGTACATTTTTGGTTTACTTTTATGATGTGTTTTAATAGTAAAAAGATATAAACATATGCAGTTATTTTTTTTATGTCAGGCACAAATATATTATAAAATAAGAGTTGATTTATTCTACAGGAGGACATGTTATTTTGACTTTAAATAACTCATACATTTTTTTTTTTAATTTTCTTAAAACCCCATGGTACAAATCTGTGTAATCAGATGGTTAAAAATGTAAAAGATGTTTAATTAATTATAGCCTGAAGAAGTTTAAAAAAAAATCAGTTGACAAATTATATGGATGAAATTATATTGAAAGCCCCTCATTTAACAAGAACTCATCACCTGCACAAGTCCATTAACATGGTAACACATGGCCACCTCGGGGACATTGCTCATCAAGTTATCTAGCCAGTAATCCAGTCCAGTCAGGATATTAATGGGTGGAGATCTGGCATCTCTAAGACGAAGACTGATACATGGACGAGGTGTTTCTCCACTACCGAATATTGGAAGGTCACTGTCTATCAACATACTGATGTCTTCAAACTTCCACAGTGTTTCATGGTGGAAACCTTTTAAATCCTAAAATTGTTGATAAAAGTTTATCATAAACTACTTCACATAAGCTCATAAATATATTCATTATGGTTCAATGTTTTTAAGACATATAGATTGATCAAAATGGTTTAAGGTTTCAGCCTTTTAAGATATGCCAATAAAATTTTAATTTTCTACCAGTTTTGTTTTTTAAATTTGAGTTAATGAACAGATTATAATAATAATTACAAGGACACATTCAGATTAGTAAGGCCCAATGATTCTGGTAATAAGTCTAATGTTAGATACCCTTAAATTATATTTTTGACATCTAAATTCTATTTGAATCAAGCTCTACTGCAGTGGTTCTCAACCTTTCTAGTGCAGCGACCCCTTAATACAGTTTCTCGTGTCGTGGCGACCCCCCAGCCACACAATTATTTTCGTTGCTACTTCATAGCTGTTAGGATATATGTTTTCAGATGGTCTTAGGCGACCCCTGGAAAAGGGTACCGCGACCCCCAAAGGGGTTGCAACCCACAGGTTGAGAACCGCTGCTCTACTGCATAATTTGTTCCGGGCTGGTTTCTGGTTTAAGAGGGAGGGGGTGGGGGTGGAGAGTGAGAGAGAGAGAGAGAGAGAGAGATTGGACTTGCCTCTGAGCTTTCTGGTATTGGATGAACTTGCTTTGATTTGTCCTCTGCTGCTTGGAGTGCAGTGCATTGCTTGTCACCAATGCTAGCTGCAAAACTGTTTGATCATTGTCATTTATTAAATGAGAATTATCAAAATGATTGTGAAGTAAGTTAAAGAGTATTTTTTTTCAAAGAATTTCTGTTTATNATATATAATTGATATTCTGGATTAAAGCAGCACATTCAATGGCCAAAATTGTCATCAAATAGACACAACAAATTATTATCATATGTATGTACACAGTAACTTTAAGTATATATTTAAAAATAGATCAGTATAAATAGACATCTTTTTCTCCCCATTACAAGAAAATTGTAGATATGTAAAACAAAGTATAGTGATGACATGACTTTGTGTTACGATTCATTTCAAAATCTAATGGTGTTTATGCTAAAAATATGCTTCATGAAAACAAGAGAAAAACCATCATGTCAAAACTAAGACAATTATCCAAGTGTTATAAGATGTTATAAAAAGTGTTGGACTGCTCAAGTTACAGGTATGACTAGACAGGATTCTTTTAAAGCTACTCATACTGACGCTAGGGGTAGGTCTAAATTTATTTTAACTTTTCACCCCCATAACCTAAATGCTCCTTTTCTGGTTCTGAAAAACCGCTCCATTCTTATGGCAGACCCTGTCACCAATGAGATTTTCAGAAAACCTCTTTTCGCTTTTCAGAGGGACAAGAGCCTTAGGGACATGCTAGTTAGAAGCCACCTCCCGGCTATTAAAGCACATAAAGGCACTAAAAGTTGCAATTGCAGCCGTTGTAATACATGTCCTTATGTGATTGAAGTTGATAAGATCACTTTCCCTCTGGAAATATTCAGAATAAAAGATGGCTTTATCTGCACAACTCGCAATGTGATTTACACCATCCATTGTAAAAAGAGCGGTAAATTATACGTAGGAGAGACAGGTCGTCACCTTGGAGACCAGTTTAGAGAACACCTCTATAACATAAACAGGCTCTCTGTCCGGTCTCCAAACATTTCAATAGCACTAAAAATGATGGAATGTAAAACATCGCAGTTACTGGTATACTGTATACTAGTAACACATCGGATAGGATCTATATGGAGAGTAAATTGATAACAAGATTTGGTACATTGACTCCATACGGGATAAACCAAATCCACAATTTAATGTAACTGCCATGTCTTTTTCCTGTTTGGTTTTTACATTTTATTCCAAGTCACTTTCTTTCTATTCTTCTTTACTTTGTTTCTGTCTGGGTTTTTGCGCCCACTCCTATTTTTTCTCCCTTTTTTAGGTAGGATATATGTGTATATATATATATTATGTGAATTTAATTTATACTTATTTAAATGTTTTGTTGTTGTACTGATGAATGGATGAGACACGTAGCCTGTATGGAAGACCACCGGCTCCCAAAACATATTTTCTTTGGAGAACTCACGATAGGCAAGCGCTCCCAAGGAGGCCAAAAAAATCATTACAAAGACTCACTGAAAGCAGCACTAAAGGCCTTCAGCATCAACTCTACTAAATGGGTGCAGACAGCGCAGGACAGAGCCAGTTGGAGAGCAGCTATCAAGAAAGGGGCTTAAATATCATGAAGCCAGGAGGATAACCCCGAAAGAGCAATAGTAGATCACCGACTGCAGCAACTATCTCCTGCCCGCGGTGTCAGAGATTTTTCCGAGCAAGGATCGGTCTAGCAAGCCAACTACAAGCTCACCATAACCCACCCTCCCCTCTAACTGGATGTCTGGATGGTCCTAGTCGATTTTGATGGACGAACAACAAAAACAATATTTTTTTTACATGACATACCTGTGACGAATTAGATTCATGTACATGTTTTCTGTAAAAGAATCTCGTTTGGGATTTGCACTGACCAACCATTTGGTCTGTAAAAAAATTAATAAATGAAACATCTAATTTTAGTTGAATGTTGAATAAACCCAAAGGTTAAAGGTAGTTTTCCATATAAAGTCAACATAAAAAGATTTGTTACAAGTTTTTGGTTTAATGGTGGCTAAAAATAAGTAAATTAAAAAATTCTAATTTTGAAATTACCTTATCTTCTTGTCCCTTGACAATGACATTCTGGAAATATGATTTTAGCCAACTCCACTCCTCCTGTAAATGAACCACAATGAACTTATATAAGACTATGTTAGGGACTGTCATGTACCATAATTACTTATAGCTATGCTTCAATATACAGCTGCACAAACCATTTACACCAAAATTACATTTTAAAGTAAATGTTCTAATTGGTAATAAAATTTAAAACACACTCAGTAATACCAAAAACACTAGATTTCAATCAACATTTTTTATAATGGTAGCGTACTAACCATTCATCACTTTATAAACTGCTTTAAAAAAAAAATTAAAAAATTCTTAGTTTGTGTTGGGTCAGCAAGAAAAAGGAGCTATTACAATTTGGGAAACACTGAACTTGTTTTATTTATATAAAAACAATAGTTAACAACAATTACATGCAATCTATGTCAACATATTTTTTGCACACTGGATCTAAAAAACAGTGAATCCAATCAGTAATATGAACTTACTGCCTGCTTCTTGATTAGGTTTTTGTGGACATCAAATTCTTCTAAAAGCAATGTTTTTCTAAGCCTGTGAACCATGATGCTGATATGGGGGGAGTCAGTGTATGGCATCTTTAACAGGGCTTTGATATTCTGGAATAAAGCAGCACATTCAAAGGTCACATAGTCATCAAATGAGCTCCGCAAATATTTTAGATCTGGTGATTAAAAAAATCTACAGACTAGGTGCACTACTTGCACTGAGATGGCCCAGTGTAGGGAAAAAGATGTTGCTGGGTGTTGCTGTTTACCTTTGAGGAGGATATGACATCTACTTGTCCAACCAAATCTTGATAAGCATCTGCCATGTTTAAACTAAAAAATAATGACATATTTCTGAATAATTTATTCCAGTTGAGCATCAGCATTGCATTTGTATAATTAAATTAACATAAAAAGATAAGTATTCCTAGTATAAGTTTAAAATAATTGGTGTAAAGACCAAATTCATTGACCTAGATTTTATAAGGGGCATTCAACTGATGACATAGATTTGTAAAAATATTTTAGGTTGGTACAAAAAAAATATCAAAATCAGAAGCATTTATATAAAAATTATTTATTCATTTAACAGTTTGCCTAACTGTAAATAAATCCTTCTCATCTTGGATTGAAAAATTGCAATCAAATTTTATATTACGCAATATCTGTATGTAACAGGAAACCCATTACCTTGAAAACTCAGAAAAATGTGCAGTATTTTGTTCCATGTGTTGATCAGAGAACATGTAGTACCCAGAACACTGCCTATCACTGGGAGGGTGATTGAGATCTGTGTTAAGGCGAATGGTTGAAAACTGAACTGGAAATTTAACAGAGCTGTATTTGACCACAGCCGTGGACTTCACATCCAAGAAGACCTCTGAATTGGCAACAGGTGCCACTGAACCAAGGGTCTATTAGATAAAAAAATAGTTATCCTCTTTTGTAGGTAAAATCAACAGCAAAAAAATAATTTTCTTCAAACTGACAATCAAAATTATTTAAAATAGACTAAATAGAGAGCAAATAGATAATAACTATGAATTATACATAATTCAATTATAGCATATATTCATCCAAATAATTTTAACCTGAAGTGATGAACATAGAAAATATTGAATAAAAGGAGTTAAAATTTATGGTTACTTATATTTATATTTTAAAAAGCTTATACCGGTATGTAATAATGACATTGATTAATAACTAAATTACCATCATCATAGATTCCAGGGACTTTTCTTCTGTAAATTCACTTGATGAGGATGTCTTAGTTGTGCTCTTTTCATCCATTTTGTACTGTTATTTATTAAATGGTGGATGATGTTTACTAATCTAAGTATTCTGATTCAGCACTGCACATTCACTTCTCATACATGGTATTGTAACATTACCTAGAAAGAAACTGGAATTAACTCACTCAAGTTTGTCAGTTAAAAAGACTTAGGCCAAATAATACATTTTACAAAGTTATTGAAAGTTAATTTGCATGTTGTAGTTAATTATTCTGCATAGTCCAGGTAGGTTGATTAGCCCAGTGTTTCCCAAACTTAAGTTTGATGGACCGGTTGACAAGTTTTCGACTGAACAAGAGACCAGTGTTTGATTTATTCATTATTTTTTCTTTAAATACATCAATAGTATAGAACCTTGTGCCAGTCTAACGAAACACTTTGAGTAACACTGTATTAGCCTTATCATTTTCAATAAAATTAATAAAAATTAAATAATCTGTTTTTATAACCAACTGTTACTGATGGCACTGAACCAAATTCCTGTGTGAGCATTCTTACTCTGGTACATCTCAGTTATATAAACATGTAAGAAATGTTTCTCAATCTCGATTGCCATTGCCAAAGAAATTTATTCCTTGGTGTGTGTGTCACATGTCTATAGAACGCCACTCTTTTTAGGGGTATAATTTTTATTCAAGAAGTTGACTCAGTCTCTGGGCATCAATCAAACTTCTGACCCTGACTATTGATATTTAATGGGCTATTGGCAATTATAAAATAAGTTATAATAATATAGGGGAAGAGAATGCAGTTAGGTTAAGTAGTAGGCAATAAGCAAAACAAAGTAGGGGAAAACCTGAAAATACGCAAAAAAACAACACTATGTCTATGAGTTGGCAAGAAGCCTTCTTCAGCGAGCAAACAGTGAAAACAATGTTACTCAGCCTTTGGCCTTTGGTTAGGTCTAGCAACTAGGGCTAGAGCGCCTAGGGCTAGATCTTGACACAAAGTAAACCATTTTAGAAAAATCGTTCATTACCAATGGTATCCACACTCAAGACTCCATTCATCTATGTCATAAACTGAATCCTTACCAATTGTATCTAATAACGTTCATTACCAATGGTATCTACACTCAGGACTCCATTCATCTATGTCATAAACTGAATCCTTACCAATTGTATCTAATAACTGTCAAAAATTTCATCAAGATTGCCATGGACTCGGCCAACACATAACTTTTGAACATCATCTTTCTATGAAAGAAGATATATCTCTTTTATTCAGCCGTTCAGTGAACTATAAAAGTACTAATATACCGGTAATATTAAGTGATCATCATCTGTACTGTGGATTTCTAATGCTAATAGCATGGCTACTTGGATTATCAATTTCATGGATTGGATCATGGATGATTGGATTTAACATTTGTGATTAGCGTTTTTTCAATGCGACTTATCCATTATGATCCATTATTTTATAAATCTTTTCTGTGGAATTATTCACAGTATTAGTATTAGATCACTATATGATTGTATTGTATACATTAACTCAATAATTTGAATTGGTAATATTTATGCAATTTGAATTTTTAATGCACAAACAGGCTAAATTTTGAAATTAAATCTACTCACTCTCTGTTGCTCAAACTCAAATGCCACTGATTTAATTCATTTATTGATGTATTAATATTTAAATGGCTTATTATAAAAGCCCAATGCCTAATTAAATTATGTTGAAAATGTGAAGTCTTTACTTTAACTTTAAAGGTAAAAAAGTTATGGCATTTTGAGTATTGAGAACTAGCGCCGTAACCTCTGTTAAATCTGTTTGTCACATCGCACTCATTAATTAATATATTTATAGTGTAGTATTTTTAATAACAATGATTTATTATTAAAGCCCAAAACTTAATTGAAATGCCTTGTAAATTTCAGAGCTTAACTTTGCTGAATATCGCATTTTGAGTGTCTAAGATTAGATGCCTTTTTCTGATCACAGAATTTTGGAAATTATTTACTAAGGCATCTAAGGCTATATATAAGGAAACCTTCTGACACTAAAAATGCGATAACTTTTTTTTCTAATTAAGATAAACTTGGTATCAATGGAAAGGAAATACTGAGTACTTTCTAATTTTCCTTACATAACAACTTTTAAATTTTTGTCAAGTACCTTTGTTTGACTAGGCCTAGGGCTAGATTAGATATAGATAATTTCTGATACCGGTGCAGTGGCTACAAACTTTTATTATGGATGTCTAAATGCCTTTAGCCTTTAATGCAGCTTGTGCTCCTTTCCGAAGATTACGCTAGATTTGGCTATATATATTATTATTAATATTGCATTTGCATTTTATTTTTCAAAGACCATCGCCATCATTCTATTAAAAAGAAGGGAGACAAAAATTAATTGTAAATCGGTGTAAAAAAACACCAGTAAATGTCATAAAATACCAAAATACAACATTAGGTACGCTTACTTATTATATTATTAAAATTAACAAGAAAAATAAAGGCCTCATACTCATTCGAAAAAAATAACAAAACAAACAACACAAAAACAATAATTAAATGCGCAGTTTTTAAAGGCATAATAGGCAGATTGTCTTTTGTTTTCATTGTTTTATAGTTTATTTTAAATGAACTTTAAAAGAAGCCCTTATCTTTAAGCGTATCCAATATTGAGGATTGTCCGTGATAATATTTTATAGAATAAACTATTCGAATAAATAAAGCAGCTGCTGACTTTGTTCATATGATAAGTGGGATAATGCCATGGAAATACATCAATCCAAATGTTGTTTTTTTTTAACCCTGTATCGCAATTTAGTCGAACCTTTCAGCACGTAAGAGCTACCAGACCTTGGGAACTTTCCCAGGAACTTGGAAATTCACGATGCCCTTTGGGATCTGGGGAATAATTTTGAAATTTGGACGAAACCTTGGGGAAAATATAAGGGTAATAAGGGGAGAGACTGCAATCAGGTTAGCAAAATAGGAAATTTGTAAAACAAAATAAGGTAAAACCTGAAAAAAGGAACGCAACAAAACAACGAACGTGTCGGCAGGAAGCCTTCGTCAGCGAAAAAACAACATAAAAAACAGAATAAAATTTAAAAAGCAGCACTTTGCTGAGAAGTAGTATTCGTGAGGCAGCAGAAGAATTGTCAATTGATAGACAAAATAGCGTCAAAATTCAAAATAGTCTATGAAAAATAAAATGGCTTTAAATAATTTTATTCAAAATAGGATCGCATTTCATTAAAAGTTTCAACTAATAACTTAATAAGCATATGCACTTCTATTGCACATTTTGTTGGTATTTTTACCCTGAGCATGTGGTAGTATGGTTAAATTTAAGAGGGAAATAAGGGGATATACTGCTATCAGAGCCGTCCATAAAGTACGTCACGCTATTTTTGACAAATTTTAACCCCCCCTCCCCCCTGTCACAAACTGTCACAAGTCTCGAGCGCCCTGCACCCCCCCCTAAAGGGGATATACTGCTATCAGAGCCGTCCATAAAGTACGTCACGCTATTTTTGACAAATTTTAACCCCCCCCCCCCCCTGTCACAAACTGTCACAAGTCTCGAGCGCCCTGCACCCCCCCCCCCCTAAAGTACGTCACACTTTCGAACAAATTTAAAAAAAAAAAAATTAACACCTAATTAAAATTTAATCTAAAACACACTTCACTATTTCACTTAATTTCAACTATCACATTATTAAAATGACTTTAGAATAGTTAATTGTCAACAGTTGTCACAGTTATTCATTGAAGCAGTAACTCAATCTAGATTGAATTTGAAAACAAAAATTGCAAAAATTTGACTAGACAATTATATAATACACATCATTTATCTGCTGCTTTTTCGTTTACAATAGTTGAGGTCAAGTTTTAGATAATCTTCCGATTATGCAATCTTTTTATACAGGTTAAGAAGTATATTAGAGAAACTTGACCTCACCAAATGATTAAATAATAAAAAGGACAGTGACATAATTATTCAGCGGACAACATAGAAACAATAATACTTCAGGAAAGACGAAAGCAAGGCTAAACATAAAACAAGGCTTCGCCACAGCATACTAGCGCTCCTAGCGAGAGGAATCGTGAACAACACTTTCAGGAGATACACATTTCATGCTATTTCGACATCAAACTAATTAAAATGACACGCAAAATTTTTGAAAAATATTTTTAAATCTATCAAATTCCACTAAAATAAAAATTAATTCAAAATAAAATGTAACAAAAAATAAATGTGTGACGTCAAACATGGCCTGACCCCCCTCCCCCCGTCACAAACTGTCACACTTTCTTACACCCCCCCCCTCTCTGGAGCGTGACGTAGGCCTACTTTATGGACGGCCCCTCAGGTAGCGGTCGCAAAACCGGCCCCTTTTGCCTTTTGCCAAAACCGGTATTTTCAATATTGAAGTTTACGAATACCAGAAACCCGATATTTTCGATATTCTCGACATTTTGATAATTTTAGTTGAGATTCGAGGTTAGAGTTGAGGATTTATCAATGAAATAAAAAAATTCTGACAAAACATCACATTTTGATTTTTAATAAGCTTTTAACAATACACAAATGTTTAACTTCAGACTATAATCAAACGAACCAAAAGAATATTCTTAACTTTTTAATTTAAATAGTCTTATTAATCAAATGTTTAAATAATTGGTGTTGTTTTGATCTTTGGTCAAATTTAAATAATGAAATCGTAAACTTGACAAAGTGTATAATTTTTGGCCACTAAGCTCTGACCACAAATTGTTACAAATGTAACCTGATGAAGAGAACCCCCACTCTGGCTCCACACTGGTCGGGGGATTAGACCTTAGGCCATCATACGCAATTTCTAGATATTTTCCTCTTGAACCGCCATTCTCAAATAAAGCCATTTCTATTTTTACCAATGTATCAATGTCTCCATCCGTTGGTCTGGAAGTGTTATCCAGAGCCTGAAGTTTCTTTTGTATTTCAATTTCAAATTATCTCTTAAGCGGCAGTGTGTCTTCAAGTTCATCATGCTCAGATCCAAGATGTTTAATTTCATTGTACGTAGATATTTCCAACGAGGAATCCGCTGTCTGACCAAGCTTTTGAATATCCACGAAATAGCACTTAGCTGCCCTCTTGGAGACTACTTCTAAGCTAAGTGCTATTTCTTAGTTTTTAATTTTATTCTGTTTTTTTTTTCTGTTTTGTTTGCTGACGAAGGCTTCCTGCCGACACGTTCGTTTTTTTTTGTTGCGTTCCTATTTCAGGTTTAACCTTACTTTGTTCAATAATTAAATTTTCATGGTTTAATTTAAATAGCCTAACTCCAGTGTATTTTGATATTTTGCATTAAAAAATTTTAAAATTCATAAGTTGTATAATTTCTTTGAAATGATGAGCCTGTAAAAAATTTATTATTAAATAACTTTCAGTCAATTGATGTAAGTTGTGTTTCTGAGGCATTAATTCAAGCTATTATGCATTAATCATTAATTATAATTAGTACACTATTTTTACTCTCTTGTAGAAATTTACCTTGAGAAATCTTGGGATTTTTTGTCTCCAAATCTTGGGTAATTTGAAAATTGAATGGTAGCCCTGATCAACAAATCTATTTCGGTTTTGAGTTTTGAGTCGCAAAGACGTAGTTGGTCACTGTGACTGGTAAAAGAAATACCGTTTTATAAAGATATTCAAATACGAGCTTGTGTAGATTTTATTAATCACCTTAGTAGTAATAGTCTTATAATTATTACTCAGAAAAGTTAATTAAATGTAGGTGTCTCTTTCAGTATTTGTTGCGATGACTTACTTACTAATGTAAGTAATGGGTAAGTTTTTCATTGTATTATTAATATTATTGTATTGTAATTAACAGTAATTGTAATGACAATAATGTTGTTTGTCAAGTCAAAAACCAAATTATGATTAATTAATGAATAAAATGTCAATCCATTATTATTATTATTAGTCATTGAATTGTATGTCAGGAGTCTTTGCCTGTAGTGACACTATAGAGTCTGTGACTAAGACTATGACTATGAGTAAGACTGTGATACAAATACAATATAATATAGTGACTAAGTGACTATTATAGTTATAGTGTAGGCGGAGGCCTATGCCTATAGCCTATATTATTATTAATTGTCCATAATTATATACTTGGAGGCTGTATAATTAAGAATAAGAGTTTACGGTTCTTATTCTTATTACTTAGATTAGGCAATCCTCCAAAGTCCGGTCCCAAATTATTGCGTATGAATCATGAACAAAATTGCAATGCACAGTGTCTATTGTTAGAAAACAGCAGAAATGTCAATCATAGCTTTTGCAAATAAATGTCAGTTTACAAACCAGTCAGTAAATACTAAATATTGTATTTGTAATTGGCACATTACATTTGCAAATAGCAGCCGAAAACGTTCTGCTTGTTACTGTTGCGCCACTGAAGGCTCCAAGTAGCTGGCAAACAGACCGTGACTAGTACCACTCTGATAGGGACTAGTACCACTCTGATAGGGACTAGTACCACTCTGATAGCGACTAGTACCACTCTGATAGCGACTAGTACCACTCTGATAGCGACTAGTACCACTCTGATAGGGACTAGTACCACTCTGATAGCGACTAGTACCACTCTGATAGCGACTAGTACCACTCTGATAGCGACTAGCACCACTCTGATAGCGACTAGCACCACTCTGATAGCGACTAGCACCACTCTGATAGCGACTAGCACCACTCTGATAGCGACTAGCACCACTCTGATAGCGACTAGTACCACTCTGAATACAGAGTTTACGTTTCGCTTGCACCCAAAGTCCTTCAGTAGTTTCTGTGTGAATGTCCTGGTCTACTGGATCAACAAATTCACGCGCATGCACAATGACAGCGTGAGCATAAATCCTGTTGTTGAGCTGACCGACATTTTGATATCCTCGCCCGTCGCTCATCGTCCGTGACGATAGTTGTCCCTGGTAACACATGATTAGTGAAAATGCGCTCGAGTGTTTGTGAATCTCGACGGCCGGCAACCTCCATCCAACATCGTCCACTACCGCAAACATGAATTTCAAAACAGAATGATGCCCAAGACTTTTAAGTAAGGAGTAATCATTGGAAATAATTTGGGACCGGACTTCGGAGGATTGCCGTGCCCTTAGATTAACTATAATGATAATCTAGTCTATAGTTACTTTTATTAGTTTAGTATTCATTATTTATTAGTTATTAATATTAGTAGGACTAAGACTCTTAGTAAGAGTAAGAGTCTTCAAGACAATTAAAGTAAGTTTTATTAAGCCTGCTTAGTCTTTTACTTTTAGAGATGAAAGATATAGGCATATAAATATAGGCCTATTTTGAGAACTACGTTTTGATCAGAAATTTCAAACACTGCAAGTTTTAAATTTCCATTTGTTTTGTCTTGTCTAGTCTGCTGAAGAAGAAGGTGTTTGAGTGAAACGTCCTTGTAATTGCCCTGTATTTTTTTTCAAGCATAAACATATCTTAATCTTGTTCCACTATTTATTTACTTTGCATGACTTGAATGCAGACCCTCATATATTATATTAGTTAGTGAGTTGGGTATGTAACTAACTTAGGCCATGTTATTACCTAACTGTATTTGAATGAAATATTAAGACTAAGTTTGAGTCTTTAACTTAAGTAAATAGGGTCAGTTAAGGACAATTTCACTACTACAGTGTCAGTGAGGGTAGGTGTCTCTAGCTGGTGCAACTTTTAAAATAATAATTGTAGGCTAAAGAAAAGACTTTTAGGTGTCGGTTAAAGTTTAAGTAAAGTCATAACACAAACTCAAAGTGAACGAATGAATTTGAATATAATAACTTAAAATAACACTTCAGTTTATTTTGGAAAGTCAAGTATCTGACTCAAATTCTGATTCTTAATAATTTATTGCTGTAGTGTTGCAAGGCTTAATGAACTTTATAATTTATATTTGAAAAAGGTAGGCAAATAATATGAATTACTATGTTTAGTATTTTACTAGGCTATAATATCATAAATTGTAATATAATGGTTTCAATTGAATCAATTTGATTGATCAGTCTTGGACAATTTTAGAATACCGGTACTTATAAATTGACTTAACATTTGACTATTATTATTAGACTATCTTGTGCATTTTTTACTCATAATGCTAAATGTCATTAATGGTTTTCTACCTTACTGTATCTTTTTAGGAACTTAGGTCATTCCTTCAATTAATGGAAGCAATGTTGATAACAATACCATGGATTTATCCAGTTTCTTTTCAAAATTGACAAAGCAGACATCATTTCATCAGAAATGTTCACATTTTGAAGAAAGAGAAATTTTCCTGGCCGAGCCATCATTTAGAAATACCATAGATCAAGAAGGTGAAGGATATGTGTTAGTTGACTATTCAAGTAATAATATGGGGAGTGGAATTTCATACAGTGATCAGTCAAGGGAGAACAGCAACAGTGATAAGGTAATTTTTAGGGGTGTGCCGGATCCGTTTTTTCCAACCGGATCCGGATTTTCTTATGCGAAATCCGCCGGATCCGGATTCCGGTTTCTCCCGGATTCCGGATTTTGGTACTATTGGTAGATACTTCGGTAAGTCAAGGTGGACTACTACTTTTTGTGTATGGGAATTCGCAATCGGCGCCAAAAAATCCGAGTTTTTAATTTTCCGATGTGTGTGTCTATTTATTATTAAATTAGTACTTTCGATATATATTTGAGTTCCGTTCCATTTGGATAAGTGTCTTACGAGAGACGCCATGTTTCTACGCGTTCGCAGCAGGTTATGCAGCTCGCTCAACCTAATTTCGCCATGGGGTTGGCCACGCCCCCCTTTTTAATGGCGGAAGTTGACGATACTTAGGAAATATTAATTTATTATCACTATTTACATCAAAATAATTGATAACTTGTGTTTCAGAATGCATTTAAAGACATTTAAACTGGAATGTTTTAATTTGAGCTTTAACAACCCGGTAGAATCCATATTATAAATGATCAGAATTTACCGTGTGCAACACGTTGTCATTGGCAACCATTCACAGCCACTTGCATAACTGTATCGTAGTACTACCTCAGAGTTTCATTCATAAGAGTTTGCCGTGTGCAAAAACTATTAAACCATTGGTCAGGGAAAGCTTTAATTAATTATTCATGTGCCAAAGTTGAAAGTTTAAACTAAGTCTAAACAGTATTTTAGTGATAAGGCAGGGAATGCGTTGCCTTATATAAACTATATAGTCATTGCGCATGACGGGATTGGTGGAATGAGATCACAGAATGTGGAGATGCAGTCCATGTTAAAAAATGACAAACCAAGTCGTACTTTAAAAATTCATAACTTTAAAACTACAACAGCTAAAAATATGATTTTGGTGTTATAATTCTTTAAAAAATTACATCTTTTCAACTATGCCATTGGTTTATTTTTACAAAAAGTTTAAATTTTCTTATCAAAGTCCCTACACTATTGGCCACTATTAGCGGTGCTGACTCTAGCCTCTGGTATGTGCGGAATATTAAACATTAAACAAGCTCAACGCTCGAAACAATCGATTAATGTATCGTGATCGTGTGAAATTCGGGAAAGAGAATTACTTTTATTTCAGATTATGATCCGGTGAGTCACAAAAACTGGCAAATTCCGGAATCCGGTTGTTCCGGATACATGTAAATCCGGCGGAACCGGATTTCACCGGATAGTGCAAAATCCGGCGGAACCGGATTCCGGACCGGGGTCCGGCACACCCCTAGTAATTTTGGCCATATCAAAATTTTAGAATACAATTTTGTTCACATTTTGTCTTCAATTGGAATCACCTATCATTAAATTAAAAATTCAAATGTTTAGTTCATATTGTGTATCTCTTTGCCTTTTTTTAGTTAGTGTCCCAAGGCGAAAAATATAAATTCTTATTTAGAACTATGCGTTTTATTACTAACATAACTTATTTTAAAATAATGGGATAGCAAATTTCTGGAATATTTTTTTTAGTTTGAAGTTTGTTATTGATAATTTAGTATATACCTCATTTCAGACTTGGGTTTAAAATAAAAGTAATTTAAACATGAGCATTGATAAAATAAGTTTGTTCAACATTGAAATAAAAATTTGGAGGATTGGTTTAGCTTTAATAAGTTTGAAAAGTTTTTTTTTTAAAATGCTTAACATTTTTTAGTACAGCAGCAAATGTCTGCTGGTTAAAGTGAATGGCACAAATGGGTCACAATTTAGAGAAAACAGTTCTAACTTGATATTTTCACAAAAAATATTAAGTTAAAAATAATATTTTCCCACAGTTTTATTTTCAGCAATTAAAAGAAGTAAATTAAATATATCACCCCGCTTATTGAATACTCTTCATTTTAAATTTATTTTAATTTTAAGTCTGATAAAAATATTAGTTTTTCATTACTTTGATTTTTAAAAAGCTTAAAGCTCCTATTTATTATTTATTATAAGTGCCATGAAATTTTAAAATGTTCTCCTTTTTTTTCATTACAAAACCCAGCAATTTGATCATCCACCGTCATATTCAAATGACATGGTGTCAGAGCAGCTTCCTTCTGCTAAAGATGAGCCACCACCAGCCTCAACTAGTCAAATAGGGCATTATCACAATACAGCTGTAAGTGATGTCCCTTTTCAGCTCCACAGTTCATTGCTAACCCAACAGCAAGCTAGTACATTATTTGTGGGTCTGGACTTAAAACTTAAGGAATTTGATTGGTCGAGATACACTCATGACTTCTCTTGTGAACTTAACCATTAAGAAGGCTATTTCTTAAAAATAACAGAATACTGTTGTCTACTTTTCATTTAATGGTGAGATGTGGCCACTTCAGCTAAATGCTGAGCCAACAGTTTAATGTTGAGAGGTTTCGAATAGCAAAACACAAAATTAATAGCTTGTTTCTTTTCACACCACAAGTCAGTTATCAAGGAATTCTTATCATAGTTTACTTTAACTTTCAATTCATCCATTTCTAAATCACTTATAAACTATCAGCATCAACACATAATTTTCATTCGGTTGTAATACATGCCAATATTTAGAGCCTTATAAAGAGACTATTGTGTATATTCGCCGCCTTTATCTCTTTAGAATTCCACTAATCAGTACAGAAAAATGACAAGGTGGGGACACCAATAGCAAAGCAAAACCAAATCTATTACAAAAATGAAGCTAGGATCATGACATGCTGGAATAATTTATTGAATAAGAACGCACACTCTTAATAATATTAATATTTAAAATATAAGACATGTTTCAAACTTCCATTTTATATATTTAACAATGAAGGGTGTATATAATGAGATGTTTAAGTTTTGTTTAAACAAACTTGCAAGACACCTCAAAACAGACATAATTAGGAGATCTCTAGAGAAACCTACAGTACAGAGCTTTAAAACAGAACATAACTCTTTAACTACTTGCCATAAAGTTTTATGTAGTGCCAATTTTTCTTAATTTATCACTCTATGAAATGCTGATTATCAGGACTGTGATAATTGTATTATTTAGGTCAGATGAATGTTAATCATTTCTTGCTACCTGGACTTTTGATTTGAAATACTTTTTTTTTTTTTTTTTTTAAATTAACTTTCTTTTTGATGGAATAATAATTTTTAATTTGTAAATTACAGACTAAATATAATTGTAAGTAACACTGCTTGTTTTTTTTTTTGTTTCTTTGTTTTTTGTTTTTAAATTTTTTTTTTTTTTTTTTTTCTAAATTAACTCTCTTATTGATGGAATAATAATTTGTAATTAGTAAATTACAGACTAAATATAATTGTAAGTAACACTGCTTGTTTTCTTCTTCTTTATGAATGTTTCTTTTCCCTTTGTTTTGTTAAAAAGATGTTGTTGAAATGTAAGATATTATGTTAATAATAATTTAAAATATAAAAATATGTAAATCTTCTATATTTTGTTAAAAGTCTTGCAAGATCTGATATTGTTGGACGTATAAAGTTTATATTGGCTATTTCACCAGGCAATTAGAACATACTAAAAAAAAGTAAAATATTTTGTTAAAAATGAATAGTACTAAAGAAATTATGTATCTCCTCAAAATGGGGCTAAAAATGCTTATCATGTTGTGCGGAAGTGACAGGGTATTAGATTATATTGACTCATTAAATACCTGGTACTAAAAGTTGTCTCTATCTTGATGATGGTGATTGAATACTTTTTAGAGCACTTGTGTCCATGCTATTTTAACATGCTCACAGAGCTCTGATGTCTGATGGTGAATTTATTTTGAAGTCAATAAGGCAGCTCAAATACAGAAATGTTACTTTTCATTTCATTAATATTTCATTCCTGTTTGATAGATGATATTAATGGCTCAAAAAATGTTGCAGATATATTTCGAATAATCAATAAACCATATAATTTATTTCTAACCATTCTCAGACCATTTCATCATTCAGCCAATCATATTTTACCCCACTGTCCCTGACATTCCAGGTGAACAAATTAAATTTGCAGTGTAATATGAAACTAATTCCATACATTTTTAATAAAGTTGGTGGCAAAAGCTTTTTGGCTTATTTCACTATTCCTGTTTGCAGTTCCCTAGACCAGAACTGTTTACTCTTATGATTTTGGCATACAATGCACGTTTTTGGGGTGTCTTTTTACAGTTGCAAGCCAAGACCTGTCACAATTACGTTTTAAGATCCCTGGTTGAAACTATATACATTCTGGTAGTTTTTATGATTTAAAAAATAATAAATAAAAAAAGTCCATGTTCAGTTATTAAGTTTAAGCTGCTGTCTTCATCCAGCAGTGAATGAATTGAGAAATACAATTGGTTGAGGACCATATATTAGTTAGTGGATTTTTTCTATGGGTATGCCAGGTGTGTGTGTGTGTGGGGAAGGGGGGGGGGCGGTCTAAATATTTAAGTCTATAAAATTAACACAGCCACATTTTGGTTATGATTGTGGTGATGGTCATATTGTTGCTTTGTGTGTTTTCATAATTAACTCACTAAATATGGCAACAGCAATATTAGCATAGTCGCCTTAGTGACAATTTTAGTCATAATAATTTCATTTGGTCTTCGCTGTCATTCAATATAAATTAATATCTAGAGCAAATACACATCTGCTAAACAAAGTTACTGCAGATTGCAATATACTGCAGATTGCACTATCATCTACTTTTAAAAGTTACCCTTTTTGACACAGCTTAACTCGATCCCCATAGACAAGCAATGGGAGTAGTTATTGTATACAATATATCCACTGTATGTTTATTTACTATTAAGATACTGTATGGTACGATTTTGAGACGATATTGTATGATTTTAGGAGTTTAAGGGAAAACATGTCTGCTATACTCATTTTTTTCTTAACCTTGGTTGGTATAAGGTATTTAGTATTACATCTATGCAATCATAATTCTACAGGTTACAGTGTTAAATGTATTTGAGCAATTGATTTTACTCAAACTACTCTATAAATTATATTTTATACAAGGGGTTCTTCACCAGGAGGCAGTGTTATGGGCTGCGCGAAGACCCAGAAAATCAGGTTTATTTCCATTTTTTATTTCCATTTTTTTTATCATGGGGCATGCAAGAAATATGATTTTAAATGGAGATGGGGTTCCTGCAAATTTTAAAAATTATGAGGGAGTGTGGTGCTGGAGAAAGGTTAAGAACCCCTGCTTTAAACTTCCTTTTAGGTTTTATTTCATTCCTATTTGACTTCTATTGGTGTTCACAACCATAACAGCTTTATTGGTGTTCACAACCATAACAGCTTTATTGGTGTTCACAACCATAACAGCTTTATTGGTGTTCACAACCATAACATCTCTATTGGTGTTCACAACCATAACAGCTTTATTGGTGTTCAAAACCGTAACATCTCTATTGGTGTTCAGAACCATAACATCTCTATTGGTGATCACAGCCATAACATCTCTATTGGTGATCACAACCATAACATCTCTATTGTGTTACCATTGTGTTTGAGATCCATACATTTTAAAAACACTTTCCAATATCTTTTCTCAGCTACGTTTGTTGGTTTTGGGTAGATTCTAATTTTATTTTGCTTGAACCAAATTATTATTTTTTCTTTCTTGTGTGACTACTTTTCTAACATTTATTGCTAAACCGTTTACATTTTTAGACATAACAAATAAAATGTTAACAAATAGGGTTAAAATTTATACATGAAAACACAAAAAAAAGACAAGAATATTATCAGCCTCTAACAAATCTGATAAAAATGGCAACGTAAAAATGTATCTTAACTTTATTTATGGTATATAAGCCAGTGTTAAAGTACTATATTTTGTATGTGCTCTACCTAAGGCCAGTGTTTAAAGCTGTGTTTGTCTCTGTGTTCAGTGCATCTTTACTAATGTACTTAAACAGAGATGTTTAATGATAGAAGTAGCTTTTTTAATGGTAAAGAAGCTCACTTAAACTCAGTTGATCATTTGACATATGCAAATGCATGCCACCATCTATGCAGTTAATATGATTGGTGCTCAGAAACTAATGTAATTGACATTTATTTCTAGTCAGAAAATTTTTATTTCTTTTTGTTGATGTAAATTGTATGCTTGTTAAATGTTCTCGCATTTTTAAAATAGTTTTCGGAAATGAGTGAAAATAAATCATTTTATTAAAAGAAGATATTTAACTTGTTATTTTTATTATTTTCTTTTATTAATTTCAAATCCAGGTTGTTGTTTTTTTTCTCCATTTAGTGTGTTGGTTCGTTTTTACACATCACAATCACACAGTGGATTTTAATCTTATTAGCCAGACGTGTTGCCATCAAGCCACTGCAATGGTAACCTATTTCTAAACTAATTCAAACCTCTACTAAACCCTTTCACTTATCTCTGGGAGTGATCATATCTTATTGTAATTGTATCACCATAATTCAAGTAAAACTCTTATGTAAGGCACATGGCAATATTTACTTATCTATAAGTTATGGATAATGTTTACCCTTGAGGTGACTACAACATTGGTGAAAAGGTTAACTACATAACCATGTGGAGCCAAACACCAAGAACGATTTTGCAATCCGGCTTGGAAGATCAAATCTGCCACATAAGTTTGATTTTTAAATTTTTTTCTTTTAATGAAAGTAGTTGTGACCACATTAGGAAGCTTGAATGTTAGCTTCAAAATCTCATTAAAATAGAGTGAAGAAGTAAACAAATGTTGATGACTCTCCAATCATTCAACAGCTGAAACAGCACATTGAACTTTTAAAATGGGAAAATTATTGTCCTAATTGTTGACCACTTTGACCAGCCAGATTCCATTGACATTTTTCTATTCAAATTCAACATTAAAGTTATCCTAGTTTGCACGTAATTTTTTTTTATTGCTTTATATTTTACAATCTTGCATAATTTTAGATACGCTATCTATGATGATGGTCAGGAAGGGGTACAATTACATAGAGTGAATGATTGGCATATCTACATTTGCATAGATAATGCAATGTTTAAAGCCATTATGAAACACAAAATAATCATTTGGCCCGCTTTTATTTTCTTACAAAATAATTTCTAATCATATGTTGCTACTGCTATTTTTATAAGTCGGGGATCAGATGATAACATAACTTGAATGTAAGAATATTAGTGATGATTAGTTTTGATCTGTTTGTTAGGACTTCAATCATCTGCACCTGCCATCATCTACCAACCCCTTGCCTTACCACCTCGTCCCCCAGTGGGAGGAATATAAGGGTTGGGTCAAGTTGGCGGACACTTAAGTTTCGTTAAAAAGTTAATATTCATTGACGATACATAGGTAAAATACACATGCAACGTAAATGTGTCAGGGTGATGTATGTCGTAAGTCAGATGATATATGTCGTAAGTCAGATGATGTATGTCGAAAGTCAGATGATATATGTCGTAAGTCAGATGATGTATGTCGAAAGTCAGATGATATATGTCGAAAGTCAGATGATATATGTCGTAAGTCAGATGATATATGTCGAAAGTCAGATGATATATGTCGTAAGTCAGATGATATATGTCGTAAGTCAGTCGATATATGTCGTAAGTCAGATGATATATGTCGTAAGTCAGATGATATATGTCGTAAGTCAGATGATGTATGTCGAAAGTCGGGGTGATGTTTATCGTAAGTCAGGGTAGTGCACAGGAAGGTTATGTAGCAGAGTTTGAGATTTAAGGTGACTAGGGGGGATTAAGTGGCAACTGGTTCATGGCAAGGAATATTGGGAATGACAGGGAGGGGATGTTCAGGGTAGGGGGTATTGGGGGAGAGAGTGAGAGCTGATATGACAAAGTGAGTGCTGAGATGAGGAAGTGAGAGCTGAGATGAGAGTTGAGATGTCAGAGCTGAGATGACAGAGTAAGTGCTGAGATGAGAGAGTGAGAGCTGATATGAGCGAGTTAGAGCTGAGATGAGAGAGTGAGTGAGAGCTTAGATGACAGAGTGAAGGCTGAGATGAGTGTGTTAGTTTGCGTGTGATCAAATCTTCTCGTCTCCGACTGAGCTGAAACATCGAACATTGCCGTCTTCTGTCATGTAGATGATCAAATTTATCCCATAATAAAAATAGACATGCACTTATCTTGCGTAAGGATTTTTAAAAGGTTTTAAATTATTTTCTATTTTCAGTGTGTTTAATTAAACGCGTCGCAGCTTTTCAAAATGCTGTTACATTTTATTTTCCAACACAACCACGCATAAATAACAGCATGAATGTTACATTAAAATAAAAGTAAAATGTTTTTATTTATTTATGTATTAGATCAGAGATTGTCTATTTTCTGCCCGCATTCCCCACCCCCACACTCGCTTTACAAACCAAACATTAATGTGATTAATAAAATAACTTAATTTAAGTCCCGGTAATCTTGAGTTGAAAATAGTTTTGTAGTATTTATTTTGTTTATGTCCCCTTTGTGATTACACCAAAACACAACACACGGGAATATGATTTGTAAGTCATGAACTCAAGCCGCCCCCACCCCCACTACAAAACAAAACAAAACTGCATACATGTGCCACCCCCCCCCTTTTTTTTTCCATACTAAACATACTCATTAAATACAAACCATTCCTGTCTGTATAAAAGACATTGGTTATGCTAGGAGACGAAAGTTACAGTACGGAATACGTATGTTTTAAGTAAGAAATGCCTTCGATAGAGTTAAACGCTGAGCAGTGGTGTAAAAAGGTTTAGTGGCGGGCAGTGGTGTAGATAGGGTTAGTGGCGGGCAGTGGTGTAGATAGGGTTAGTGGCGGACAGTGGTGTAGATAGGGTTAGTGGCGGGTAGTGGTGTAGATAGGTTAAGTTGCGGGCAGTGGTTTAGATAGGGTTAGTGGCGGGTAGTGGTGTAGATAGGGTTAGTGGCGGGCAGTGGTGTAGATAGGGTTAGTGGCGGACAGTGGTGTAGATAGGGTTAGTGGCGGACAGTAGTGTAGATAGGGTTAGTGGCGGGCAGTGGTATAGATAGGTTTAGTGGCGGGCAGGGGTGTAGATAGGTTTAGTGGCGGGAAGTGGTATAGATTGGGTGTAGATAGGTTTAGTGGGGGGAAGTGGTATAGATAGGGTTAGTGGCGGGCAGTGGTGTAGATAGGGTTAGTGGTGGGCAGTGGTGTAGATAGGGTTAGTGGCGTGCAGTGGTGTAGATAGAGTTAGTGGCAGGCAGTGGTGTAGATAGGGTTAGTGGCGGACAGTGGTGTAGATAGGGTTAGTGGCGGGCAGTGTTGTAGATAGGGTTAGTGGCGGGCAGTGTTGTAGATAGGGTTAGTGGCGGCCGGGGCCCAGATTTTTGCCGCCAGCAACGAAAAAAAACCTGTAGTTGGACGGTAATGTCGCCCAGGAAAAGAAATTGCCGCCCATGTCAGAGACCACTTCTCCGCCCTACTTCCTACGCCTCTACTTCCTACGCCTCTACGTCCTTCGCCTCCACTTCCTACGCCTCTACGTCCTTCGCCTCTACTTCCTACGCCTCTACGTCCTTCGCCTCCACTTCCTACGCCTCTACGTCCTTCGCCTCTATTTCCTACGCCTCTACGTCCTTCGCCTCTACTTCCTACGCCTCTACGTCCTTCGCCTCTACTTCCTACGCCTCTACGTCCTTCGCCTCCACTTCCTACGCTAGTCACGCCGAGTATTCAAAATAGTATTTATTACTGGTATGTGCAATACATTGTATTTTACAAGGGTAGGGATTTTATTAACCAATTAAGGAACAAATCTCCTGAACACCGATGACAGTTTGGAGAAAGCAACGACCCATGGATCAGTTGTGCGAGAAGAGCAGTATGTGGAATGAGCTCCGTGGTATAAGTATAGAAATTAATTACTTTTTTGCTGGCATCCGTCTGTCACCATGTGACGATGGTGTAGACTTTCGCAGAACGAAACCCACAAAGGCCTGGGATTATTTTTTAAGTTTATAAGCTGGTTCTATGGGCGCCCATAAGGGGGCAAGGGGGCACTTGCCCCCCCCTGGATTGATCGGATTAAATTTTTTTAGACAAAAATAGACAAAAAATGTATTAAAGAAAAGAGAAAATAAAGAGAAAGTAACTAAGCTGATGTCCTGTCCGTTCGTTCACCATACAAATACGCGACAGTAAATTAAAACTACAATAAAACATTACTAAAAATTTTTTTTCCCCCCCCCCCCGGAAANNTAGAAAGTTAATCGATTTTTTGCCCCCCCCCCCAGAAAGTTAATCGATTTTTTTGCCCCCCCCCCACCTAGAAAGTTTTCTGCGGGCGCCCATAGCTGGTTCCCCATATATTGATACTAAATATTTGTGAAAAAACTAGTTACTTGGATTCTTCGAACGTGCAAAAAGATATATTAATAAAGATATTTTGATTGTTTTGAATCCAATCAATAAATGATTGCTAGATGTTTGAAAATATTAAGGTGGTGGGGTTATATAAAAGGAAGACCCCTTTGTCATCCTTTATATTAAATTCGCTTTTGTTCGTGGCTGACTGGCGGGTAAAATCTTCGGACGACTAATTGACCCACTTCCCATTAACCTGTGAAGCTGAAACTTGGCATTTAGACTCGAGTTTGATGACAACACATTCTATCAAATTTTCAGGCCCAACCCTCAAAAATCAGTTTTTCCAGAGGAAGATAAATTGACATTGCCAATAACTGCGCTAAATAAGATCCTTTAAAAAAAAAATATCGCAAGTGTGTTCGGTGCTGAATGTTTTCTTTTGTTTTTGTTTTCTAAAATTGCTTAGTGAAATAGATCTGCGGTTGTAAAAGCGGGTGTATCATTTGAACATTAATATAGTTTAAGGGGCGTAAAAATGTGCAGTTGCGAGCCTTGAGGGGGGGGGGTGGGGTGGGGTGGTTGGGAGAGCACTAATTGGGATACTTATAAATTGCGTTACTTGTTTTGCATGATTTGTCCAATGTTCACACCCCCCCCACCCACTAGCTCGATGTTACATTTGATAAATGATTTATACGAAAAGCTTTGTGTTAAAGAGATTTCCTAAACTTTCGTGCGACTTTATTTAGTGTGCACAATTGGTGACAGCACGCCCCATCTTGAAAAATAGCTTCGCTATCTGTACGAAAATGTCGCATTTAACAAGGCACACATTTCCATGACTATGGAATTTTTAAAATCATTTTATGGATGTACATTATATTTTAATGTTTTATCTTTCCATCATCCTATTCAACTGTGGGAGAACGAAGATATATTAAAGAAAAATGGACCCTTGTCCGATATTTATTTGGTTACGCTTTTGATAACTTGTTAACTTCATTCAATTATGTTCCATGGGCTTAATCGTGTGTCTCAAAAACAAGAAGTATGGATTCAAAGATGAAATATGGAATGCGATCAGATGTCGGTAAGTTGTACAGCCGAGTCATTCAAACAAAAACTACTCTATCACCTTATAGGAGACGCTATAGAACAATTTTATAAAAAAACAATTAAGTGATATTTTTGTGTCAACACTAAATAATAGATGTTAATGTTTGTATAAGTCACGTAATGTAAAAGAAATGTCTACAAAAGGAAATTATTCATCAAAAGAAATTGTTTAAAAAATAACAAAGAAGCAAAGCTTTGAATGTCTCGATCTTTTGTTATAATCATAAGTAATATATATATATGTATTTCATTTCATCATTATGTCCCTTTGGGCTAACATCTCAGACTGTAATTTCCCTTAGAGTTAAAAAAACCAACTTATTACCAACTATTTAGAAAAGTAATAAAATCCTATAATAATTTTTAAAATTAAACATAACTGAAATAAGAATCTGGTTTTCTTTCGTTCACTGAGACAACAACTTTCCCCCACTTACCACGATGAGGATGGATTTCCTGTACACGATCACCTCCCCCTGATTAATCTAAAACGCTGAACAGGACGCGATGTCGTTATTGAAACACGTGAATGAAGCCAAGGCCTCGGGGCCAGACAATGTAAGTGGACGACTCGGTCATCTCTGCTCAGAACAGCTCTCCTACATTTTTGCTACATATTTAAATAAATCTTATGAAACTTCAGAAATATACAGATTCCAAGCAGAAATTAAGTCACGACTTACGTCCCGTCTTAGTTACCTCTATCTTAATGAAATAGTTTGAGAAACTTATCCTCAGATACATTTTAAATGACATACAACAAAAACTTGACCCCCCCCTCCTCCCCCCACCAGTGCCAGAAGTACCGAGGATGCCATCGTACTATTAGAATCTAGCGGAAAGACTTTACCATCACCTTGACATCCTAAAAAATATGCTACAAATAAAATTAAGACACTTTAAATAAAATACATCTAAAGTATTTTTTGAAGTGTTGAAATTAGTAATCAATAAATTGATGTAGTGAAACTAATGACTTAATTATCGACAATAATGACTGAATTAGTGACAATAATGACTGAATTAGTGACAATAATGACTGAATTAGTGACAATAATGACTCAATTAGTGACAATAATGACTGAATTAGTGACAATAATGACTAAATTAGTTACAATAATGACTATATTAGTTACAATAATGATTTAATTTGTGACAGTAATGATTTAATTAGTTACAGTAATGAATTAATTAGTGACAATAATGACTTAATTAGTGACAGTAATGAATTAATTGGTTACAATAATGAATTAATTAGTGATAGTAATTACTTAATTAGTGACAGTAATTAATTAATTAGTGACATAATGACTTAATTAGTGATTATTTAGATTTGGCAACCTTTGGGGAGCATGCTGGTAACTTCGAACAGAATGAGGAACAAAACATTATTTATATCATTCGACCCTAACTTTAAGAGAAAGAATTCGCCCTGATCGAGCTGATCTTAGGTATCTGTGACATTTATTGGGTTTTACAACAGCATTTCAAAGAGAAAATGAAATGGTTGGGGCCAACAGAAAAGTTATAAGTAAATCGAATACTACTGATTACGTCCCAAGATGGCATTTCATAGTTGCGATGCATCACAGTGAATGGACTGCCCCAGAGAGTCAAGGTAACCGAACGTCATCATTTCATTCTTTTAAGAGCATTCCAAAAGGAAAGATTGCCTTTGTTAAAATAACGTTTATTTCCCATTCTCCTCTAGGACGATGGAAACTATTTAGAAATGTTATGGTATTATTTATTATTTTAATATCCATGTCAGAGACATATATTGATATTATATTGGCATTTACTGAAATATCAAGCGCATATATTTTAACGAGACGATCATCTAGGTATATCTGCGAATGAGCCAAAAGTCTCTACATTGTCTGGGACATCACCTTTGCTTCAATGTCCATTACTCCCCACCCCCCCCCCACCCCACCTCGTGCGTTGACCGGTCAGTTTTTGATGAGCAGAACGTCGAAATGACAACTTTTGTTTAAACCGTTGACGTTTGTGTTGGTAGGCCTACATATGCTTTTCATAAGTCGTGCTCAATCTTTACCTAATACCATACTTTGAGCTATTGGTGCTCTTCAAGTACTATCAACATTTAGAGGTAACCAAAGTCCAGACGTTTGTTCAGAACCTGTGTAACCCCTACGGCCTGGCACTTTGGATGTGCCTAGCAACTTTTCTTCCTTCATTCAGCGCACAAAGAAATAAATGAAGTTTAAGAAGTTAAATATGATGAGACATATACAACTATCACATTATTTATACAAGTATCCCATTATTTTATACAATTATCCCATTATTTATATAACTATCATATTATTTATACAACCAACACATTATTATTTCATTTTGTTTTGGTTATTTTACATTTCATCATGCACATTTATAATAAATCAATAATTCTGTACAGCATTCGTTATTCAGTGTTTATTATATTTATTAGGTGCAATGATACGCGGCCTGAGATAAGTTATCTCCCGCCAGGCTTGTACAGTTACGTTTACTTGTCCTTTCTCTTCGTCTGTGTATTTCCCAGGCTTGTATAGTTACGTTTACTTGTCCTTTCTCTTCGTCTATGTATTTCCCAGGCTTGTATAGTTACGTTCACTTGTCCTTTCTCTTCGTCTATGTATTTCCCAGGCTTGTATAGTTACGTTTACTTGTCCTTTCTTCTTCTTCTTCTTCTTTATTTTAAGGGCCCACGATCAATGAATTGATCATTCTGGCTCCTATGTTTCAGAGAGGTTTGCGATGTTACTGTCCATGGGTTTCAATGGGATACTTCACTGGTTGCAAGGGCGACTCAGCAGTGGTTTTATGAACTGGGGGTTGGAATACAGGAGGCAATAGACACAAATGTATCGAGTGTAGCCGCCTCAACTGTTGCTTTTGGAAGCTTGTTCCAGTCCCCTATTGTCTTCGGCAGGAATGAGGAGCTTCTGTACTTCGTTCTTGTTTTTACCAGCCGGAACTGTTTGTCGTGACTTCGTCGCAGTCTGGGGGGAAGATTAACGAGTTTCTGTTTGATTCCGGAGCAGTGCACCAGTCCATTTGTTATCTTGTACAACATGGTGAGCCTGGATAGTCGTCGTCGTTCTTCCAATGTCGACCAGCCCAGTGTTTCCAGCATGCTGCCAACACTCGAGGTGCTTCTGTAGCGGTTCATGACAAAGCGTGCTGCCCGTCGCTGGACCGCCTCCAACCTGTCTATGCTTTTCTGGGTAAATGGGTCCCAGACTGTAGAAGCATACTCTAAAATAGGTCGGACAAAGGCTTTATAGGCTTTTTCTTTCACGCTTGAGTTGCCGATCTTCAGATTGCGCCTTAGGAACCCCAGGGTCTTGTTTGCCCGGTTGCACACACTGTTAATGTGCTCGTCCCAGCGGACCTCTCTTTCTCTTCGTCTATGCATTTCCCAGGCTTGTATAGTCACGTTTACTTGTCCTTTCTCTTCGTCTATGTATTTCGTTTGGCACAATGTTACAAGAAATAACATTTCTGACGCAGCACCCCCACTAACTTAAGTCACGAGACACCACTGCTATTTATGTGCATAGATTTATCTAAAAGATATTGCATCAACGCGGCTATCAAATCTCTGAGTGAATTTCAAATCAAGTTGTCATATGTGAAATTTTATATCTAAGATCCACAACATCATCAAGACTACCACCCAGAATTTCATATGTGGACTACATTTAATGGCAGCAATTCCTAACACATCAAGACTTCCAAAGCCAAAATCAACCATTCCAAGCCATGAAGGAGACAGTTCCAAGCCATGAATGAGACCATTCCAAGCCATGAATGAGGCCATTCCAAGCCATGAATGAGACCATTCCAAGCCATGAATGAGACCATTCCAAGCCATGAATGAGACCATTCCAAGCCATGAATCAGACCACCATACAAAACGTCATTTCAAGTGCGAGCATCATTCAGACACTCTGACAAATGGAGAGACGTGCCTTTCCATTAATGCTACCATTACTCACCACATTAACACCACCACCACCACCATTACCTTGCCACTACAGTTCCAATCAATCAACACACACCAGAGAAATCATCACACATCTAAGCTACTCCTCTATATGGGGCGTAAATGCGCCTCTACTCCTCCCTCCGGCTCTCCACATATATTTGAAATAAAGCCGACTGCTAGAAATTGTCAAATGGGTGCACGAACCATCGGTTCTATTGTGCCTTACAGCAACCCGTGAAATTGAGCAAATAAAGCGCGGTCTTAATGTAGGATACCGTCTAGTTCCTGTTGCTGGAAAGATTCAGTACAGAATGGGGATTTTCCCCAATCCATTATGTCCCGGGCAAGTGATGGTGGAACTTGACAACAATTTCCTAAACCAAAAATGAAAGCCCACTTCTTTATATCGCATAGTGGTAACGCTGCAATTTAAACCTGAATACTGAGGTTCTAAATTAGACCAACAATAAAATTAATTTTAAAAATACAAAACTTTAAGAGTGCTCAGCGTGCCCAGTGTGGCGGCACGTGTGTCACAGTTTGGCTATCCCTATTCTAGGCTGTAAGGTCGTTTCATTTCTTCCCTGCATGATCCCGGTACTTTCTTATCTCCTAGTCAACAGTCTCCTTGTTGCTCGGTCTACCTCTCTTTCTGCCGCTGTGGGTATCCTATTCGGCCACTGCAAGCATTTCCTTTTAATTTGACCCACATTACTTGACTTTGGCTCTCTCATGGCCCATCTGCATTAATTTTAGTTCTTTCCCCATGGGATCACTTTTTACCACCGCTTATAATACTTAATATCATGGGACAAAAAAGAGTGAATTTGAAATGAAATAAAATAAGTTTTGATTACGAAAGCATCTCATGAAATCTTAAAATCTTGGGTATGCTTTGAAAGGATTCATACGAAAAACGATTATATATATATATTATTCTAACATTTGACTGTCTTGTAGAATATCTTCTTGAGAGAGGCCGTGATAAGTAAAATGTACGCCCGGGGCGAATTTGATCTAAGCCCCACTCTTTCTCAAAGTTGCATACATTAACATACATATGTTGCATGAAAATAAAGTAATTTGGTGCCATCTGAATACGCGCTCTCTTCGTCCTTCCCCTTCACATGGCTCTGGTATTCAAGGTTCTTAACCATTTTTGCAGAGTGACCCCCCCCCCCCCCCCCCCCGATTTCTTAACATTTGCCGCTAATTGCAATTAAGACTGATTTTTTTGGGGTCTTCATGCACCCTTTGACACTGCCTCCAGCACTCCCAGGGCACGTGGGTACCCCTGGTTAAGAATCCTTGATATACAGGACTCAACACTTATCAACAATCTCTCTCTATCGAGGATGTGTTAGCAAGAAGTTGTCTAAAACTTCCCATAAGCCCCCTTCTTTCAGCCCCACCGCACAACCTATTATATATAATGACTAACGTCTCGTCACGCTGTGTTGGTTCACGCTGCACAACAGCCGTGTTGAGAACTAAAATTCCGGCATGAAAACACCAAAAAGTTCAATTTGGGAATCTAAAGAATAAGTAAGTGACCTCTTTGTAAGTTACCACAAAACATTTATTCAAAATGTATCATAAGTTTATTGACTGGTAAATATAGGAGCCATATGTACTCATGACGATATGTAATACTCATATTAATAAGAGTATAAATCCTCAAAGTCCTGTATCTCAACAGCAGCCATCATTTTTTCACTTATTGGGCAACCATGAGATGAAGATTGCTGGAAAATACTAAAATAGTAAGCACTCTTGATCAGTAGCGTAAACGCCATTTATTTAAGATGTAAATGACATTTAACTTATTTTACATGTTGATACTTTTTAACAAACAATCTGTATTGGGAACAGTAGAGTAGAGATGGTTAGTGTCGCCTGGGGTTTAAAGAATTAACCCCCCCCCCCCACTCCACGTTAAAAAAACAAAAACAACTCATTTGGTAAAAAAAAAATGCTACCCCTCTAATTTTTTAACAAACAATCTGTAATGGGAAAAGTAGAGTAGAGATGGTTAGAGTCGGCAGGGGTTTAAAGAATTAACCCCCCCCCCCACTCCACGTTAAAAAAACAAAAACAACTCATTTGGTAAAAAAAAAATGCTACCCCTCTAAAACCTACCCCCCCCCCCACACACACACACAAACACCTTTCCAAAATTTGTGACCTAACCAGCTCGCGAAAATTCATTGATTTGTGTTAAGACTATAGTAAGTTTAATTTCTTTTTTTGGGAATAAACTTATAAACTTCATGACCGTGATGAAAATGTCAAAACTGGGGAAATGTTGGCACAATGTCTAAACGTTTAATGTGATCAGTTCTCAAACTCTACATCATTCTTTAATGATCATATGGGGGGGATCAAGGCCAAATGGAATATCTACACTGACCTTGAAATAGAAACATAATAATTTCACGAAACTGTTTGATATGCGAATCCAAAATGTGATCAGAAGGACATACTTTAAGATCTCTGAATATATTTATATATATATAACACACTTTGATTAATTTAACAGCCACGTCCTGATGGCGGGGTAGGTAAAAGTACATTTGGATCTCGACAGCTGGGGACAATGACAATGAATATTTGCATATAAGCAGTGCAATTGGGAGAGAGCTCTACGATGTAATGGAGGGAAGATATTATAAAAAAAAACGTCCCTGCGAGTGTGTGTGCCGGAGGGAAGGGGGGGGGGAATACAACTTTAAAATGTATTGCAGGGGTAGTTATTTAAAGTAGTTGAGTCAGGAAGAGGATCCTGTGTGAGGACACGGTCAGGGGGGGGGGGGGGTTTGAGAGGGATTATAATGCATCCCTTTTTGGAAAATTATAAGGAAACGGCTAACCCCGGTCTAAACAGATGCTTATAAGGATGAGACGGATGTTCAAACTATATGAGATGGATGTTAACAAACGTTAGGAGGGATGCTAACAAAAGATGTGACAGATGCTAACAAAAGATGTGACAGATGCTAACAAAAGATGTGACAGATGCTAACAAAAGATGTGACAGATGCTAACAAAAGATGTGACAGATGCTAACAAAAGATGTGACAGATGCTAATAAAAGATGTGACAGATGCTAACACAAGATGTGACAGATGCTAACAAAAGATGTGACAGATGCTAATAAAAGATTTGACAGATGCTAACAAAAGAGGTGACAGATGCTAACAAAAATGTTACAGATGCTAACAAAAAATGTTAAAGACGCTAACAGAAATGTTAAAGATGACAACAAGCGATGAGACAGATACTAACAAAAGATGTGATAAATGATAACAAAAATGTTACGGACGCTAACAAAAAAATGTTACAGATGCTAACAAAACACGAGACAGATGCTAACAAAACACGAGACAGATGCTAACAATAGATGAGACAGAAGCTAACAAAAGATGTGACAGATGATAACAAAAAAATGTTACAAATGATAACAAAAGATGAGACGGATGCTAAAAAGATGCTAAGAATGCTTACAAAAGATGTTAACAAAAGATGATAAGGATGCTAAAAGAATGTTAACAAAAGATTTTAAGGATGCTAAAAGAATGTTAACAAAATATGTTATAAGGGTGCTAAAAGAAGATTTTAACAAAAGATGTTAAGGATGCTAAAAGAGTCTTAACAAAAGATGTTAACGAAAGATGTTAAAAGGTGCTAACAAAACATGAGACGGATGCTTACAAAAGATTTAAGATTTCTAAGAAAATATGTTAACAATGCTATCAAAAGATTTAAGATTCTAAAAAAAA
Organism: Lymnaea stagnalis; assembly: GCA_964033795.1. NCBI lineage: Eukaryota > Metazoa > Mollusca > Gastropoda > Lymnaeidae > Lymnaea > Lymnaea stagnalis. The sequence continues at coordinate 646,973 of CAXITT010000378.1, read as the reverse complement.
TATCTTAACAATGCTATCAAAAGATTTAAGATTTCTAAAAAAATATATTAACAATGCTATTAAAAGATTTAAGATTTCTAAAAAAATATATTAACAATGCTATTAAAAGATTTAAGATTTCTAAAAAAATATATTAACAATGCTATCAAAAGATTTAAGATTTCTAAAAAAATATATTAACAATGCTATCAAAAGATTTAAGATTTCTAAAAAAATATATTAACAATGCTATCAAAAGATTTAAGATTTCTAAAAAAATATATTAACAATGCTATCAAAAGATTTAAGATTTCTAAAAAAATATATTAACAATGCTATCAAAAGATTTAAGATTTCTAAAAAAATATATTAACAATGCTATCAAAAGATTTAAGATTTCTAAAAAAATATATAAACAATGCTATCAAAAGATTTAAGATTTCTAAAAAAATATATTAACAGTGCTATCAAAAGAAAGTTAGGATTCTAACAAAACAAAAATCAACAGTCTTAAATAAACTGGGCTGTCTTAACTCAAAGCAGAAAAATAACCGAAAAAAAAAGTCCATTAAAAAAAGTCCTACACCAGCCGTAAAATCTCGGCAAACCTTTTCTTTAAAAAAAGGAAGACTTTAAATGTCAATCAGTTAAGAGCAGAGAGAATGGCTCAGATTGACACAGTAGACTTCTGAAGAGCTTAGATAAGTCTGTTCTGCTATAATTGTTGCGGTCGCTCCTTCTTGCTCGCTCCTTTGCTTTGCGGTGACGCCAAGATTTCGCTGTGTGATGGGCAAATATTTGAGCGTTTAGTTTGAGATAAAAAAAGTTGGAATCAATTTATTGACTTAGCGTGCGATGGTATTGACTAGAATTTTGAAGTTCCTTGAACATTACGTCCCGCTTACTGATGTAAATGCGGAGTTAGTTGTTACTCTACTCCATCTTGTATAATTATAGTTAACATATTAGGGTTGCATGAATTGAATCATTAAGTCAATGTTAACTTGAGGTTAGATGAACTGCATCAACCGAAGTATATACAACTGCTAGCATAATTGTTGCCTATATAACTGCTAGACCATTTGATGGACAGCTATACAGCTAAGTGGAATTAGTTGATGTTTTTTTTAGCAATTCGTTGTCGGGGAAATAAATGTCAACAGTGAGATCCAAAATGACGCTGATGTTAGTAAGGCCTTTTTCTAGTGCATCCAACTCAGCATTACCAACATGTTTTAGTTTGTTATGACATATGGGATCTTTTATGCAATGAATCAGGTACACATAGTGTGTGTGTGTGTGTTACAGGCAAAGTGTGTAATCCAGTCATTTTCTAGAACATTTGACGCGTCTAGTTAAACGTTTTAAATACCGAAGACATTTGGACAACATGAATTTGGTCTGACCTAATTCCCACTTCGCTTAGAATCACCAAAGTATACATTGACGTAGAAATAGGGGGGGGGGTTTGGGGCGTAGGGGGCACACGGGTTTTTTTTTTTCTTTAAATGGAGGAGGCATTTTAGGCCAACTGAAGAGTTGTTGTCGTGGAAGTGACGGCAGAAAGCTTTTCTAGCACCGGTTGTCAGTAACCCTAGCTTTATCACTGTAAGTATACACTAGGACACAGCCAGGGCTTAGACGTATAAAAAAAATAACTGAATGCGTACACAATGGATCACATGAAGAGTTAAGATTAAAAATTCATCTCTATCGGCGTATTTGTATCCGCCATTTCTAAAGGGTTAAGAGAGATAAAGCGGTGGTAAGTAGGAGGAAGAGAAGGGCAAGTGGAGTCCGAGGCGTTCCGACTTTCAGGATAGTGGGAAGAGAGAGGAGGAAGTGCAATGGAGTAACACGTTATTCACACCGGGGTGCTACTTGATTTTGCCTCTCGTAGTTAACGTAACAAAAAAATGCACATTTAAAAGGAAGCTAACTATATCCAGCGCGGTACCACCATGTTTGTAAATCACAAGAAAATCAAACGATGGATCGCCACGAAATTTGACATGATCATTCCGCCTGATCTACAGATGCTTCCTGGAAAGTTTGGTTATAATCCCCTTATCCTAAAATCTGTAATTTAAAAAAACAAAAAAACGTAAAATGTAAAAAGTAAAAAAAGTTTTTTCGTTTAAAGTTGCTTCCAGGAACGTTCAAGTTAAGTTATGTTGGGTGCACGCATTTGGTAATAAACCTTTGTTCAGATCGGTGCTTGTAGGTGCGTTTTGTTGGGTGCACGCACACAAACTAAACCATTTTTAAGGGCTTTCAAAAAATATTACATGACTAGTTGTAGCTCGCCATACAATGTTGAGTGAAATGCGTGATCTTCCCATCTACTAAAGTGACTTGACAAGTAACGCACATCTGAGAATCCCAGTATTTGCCACACCTCTTCCCTCCGTGATACGTCATTGCACACTTTTTATGTCACGCTCATGAACTATATTCATATTCTGATGTCCCAACCACTTTTAAACGAAAGATTTATTACACCATATTTATATTAAGACGATTTCATATATCGAAAAGAAAAGAAAAGATTACGCACCAAACACATTTGCGTTATTTCAAAAACAAAATTAGCTTAGTTGTCGGGAATTATATTTTGCGCACTATGGAAGCAGTGACACCACAATCGTAATATATCTAAGAGATAATGATCACATAGTTCATGGGCGTGCATAAAGGCTGTTTTGGGTACGTAGAAGTTTATGGTCGTAGGGTTTCTTTGATTCATATTTACCAACTTCAAAAAGTAGATGTGTGAGTAAGTTTGCTGCAGCTTAACCCCCAAAACTACGTTCATGAGTGGGTGGGTGCATTTTATACGCATGGCAATGTCTCAAAAGCATCATTTGTTACACACGGAACAATCTCAGTCCATAGAAGATTTCACTTTTTTCTTTCAAATATTACAAGTGGTATATTCAGTTTAAGCTTCTTGAATGCCAAAGAAATAAGTTGGTCTAGATTTTTTAAACTGACATCAGTTCGTGACAAGGCAGTGTTTGAGATGTCCTTTTCATGTTTCTTAAGTTTCTTTAAGTCTCTGTGATTTTCCTCAAATGCTATGAAATCAGTTTCCAAGTTCCAAATATGTGCAGGAGGTTCCACAATGTTTTTTCCTTATAATAGCCAAAGCTATACACGAACTATTACGTTACAATGCAAGATGCTACATGCATTGTTGCAACCAGGCCAACACACATACAATGAACTATTTATGGGAGAACTTGCCATGTAAATTATACGTTACAATTATTATATTCATTAGTCAGCACCTGCAGCGGTTGAAGCCATAAGAATCGAGTGCAGGCAATTATGTCATCAGTTAAGAGTGGAGCCTTGGACCAGCAGCGAGCTGGAGAAAGGTTCACTTGATGCAGGTTAAGCCAGCGAGTATTTAAAGGGAAACGGTAACATGACTAATTAAACAGACCGGCATTTGGGTGGCTGTAGGATCTAAAGGTCAAGACCAGGTGTTGATGTTTCTTTTTGTGACGTCCGGTTGACCTATTTGGGTGTCCACTTGTTAACAACACAGGCTCGCTGAGTGGAAGTGCCAGTTCATTATCACAGGTATGTTTTTCATAGTGAAAAAAAACTATATTTTAACGCTGCCCCATGGATATTCATTACACATGTCTAGTAAAAAAATCATCAGATAAATTTTATTTTTTATTTTTTAAACATTACATTATCGGCTTAGGGGGAGGGGGAGGGTGATAGTTAGAAGAACACTAAAAATTGTGCATTGTTAAAAAAGTTTTGTTTATAACTGTTCCTTTTTACAGGCAAGATGTGCACTTTAAAAAAAAATATATTTTATAAGACAATACACTTAAGTGTGCTAAGCGCATAAAGTGATTAATTTTATTATTATAATCATTTAAGTTATTATTTAACCCTGATTTCAGAAACAAAGATAACGCCATTAGAGTCTATGACGACCAAATCACTGATCTCTGCCATGCCATGAACATCACTACTACAACAGTGAGACGCAACTACGTGCTGGGGTAAGCCAGAGGATGGACAACAAAAGTTACGTCAGCGATGAGCGGCTGAGCAGCAACGGGACACATGGACACACGAAGTCTTATGGGACCACGCCGGACGGTTCTCAGTCTGCTTCCAAGGAAAATGGAGAGACACTGGACAGAGGTGAGACAGTGGTCAGTGTAGAGGCAATGGGCAGCGGTGAGATAGTCGTCTGAGGTGAGACAGTGGGCAGTTGTCAGACAGGGGGCAGGGGGAAGACAGTGGGGGGGGGGAGACAGTGGGCAGAGAGCTAAGAAAATAGAAAAGTATGATGTTGGGAAGAGATTTTGAAGAGGGTTTGAGATAAGGTGTGCTAACTTGTGGGTGAGATGTATACGTATTCAAAAAGAGAGTGTGTGAGGTCATTTGTTTTTACACAGAAATTGTTTGGTAGGTGGGGATTGTTTTGTTTGTTGTTTGATTGTTGTTAATCAGGTGATCAGGTTTGACCGGTTTCTATCTTTACGGGTGCCGCACTAGGAGGAAGCCGTGCATTAGTACATCAACATGAATGGCATCGGTCCGTTACAGTGTGACGATGGTGTAGACTTACGAAGGTCCGTTTTTTTTTTAAAATTTAGGATTATAAGTTGGTCCCTGGACAGCAAATCGCCTCTCTCCACGCACCTAAATAACCTGGATAACCCAAAAGGAACACCATATATGGATGATACAGCTTGGCACCAGTTATCAGAATTTTTCAATGTGTTAATGTATCCGGTTACGGGACTCCATCTCCTGGTTTTGATTTAGAGTTTCCTTCTCTTAGGTAGTTTGATAGTTGCCATCCAAGTTTAGCGAGTCCCATCCACCCGGGGTGCTGGTGATCTTTTTCATTGACCTGGTCTTTGGTGAGAATTGAACTCTATACCACAACCTTGGGATTGACTCAGTTTGCACCACTCGACCACCCAGTACATCAACATCCATCTCTGGGATAATGTTCCCAGGGTTAAGTTAAATCATTGTATATTTCAATAAAGTCATTATGATATGTACCCATATTATTTGTAGTAATAAGTAGTCTACGTTAATTTTGTCTAAAATATCGGTATACTTAATTTAAAATTTGATAATCACAAATGTTAGGAAGAGGAATATTATTTAAGGTGACATGGGTCATGTAAGTATATTGGGATTGATGATGTCTATTTGTGACAGGTATGTTAGTGTATGGTGAGATGTGTAGGTATGGTATTATGGTGCATGAGATGTGTAGGTATGGTACGATGGTGTATGATGAGATGTGTATGTTTTGTATGATGATGTATGATGAGATGTGTAGGTAAGGTATGATGGTGTATGATGCAATGTGTCACTAAGCTAAAGTTAGTGATATGAGATGAGTTGTTGTTTTTTTGTGAGATCCAATTTTGTGTTAAGCCTTGGTGGGCTTTGTTGATTGTTGATGAGATGTGTTTCATGAAATATTTTTGGTCTCAGGCTTAATGCACAGGTGTCGTTTGAGCTAATAATAAAGTGAAATGTGTTAAGTTCGAGCTTTACTGTTCTGTTTGCGATGAGATGAAGTTAGAATCATGCAGGGGTGGTATTTGCCATCTATGCAGTTATTATTCACACTGGTTTGCGTCTAAGATAAAATATTCTTCCAACAAAACCGTTATGTAATGTTGGATGTCTATACTAAACACACTGGTAATGGAAGGTTGGATGTCTATAACCCACTGGTAAGGTAATGTTAGACCTCTAAATAACACCCTGGTTATGTGTGTTAGATTTCTATATTATACACACTGGTAAAGTAATGATGAATGTCTCTACCACTCTATACATTACACATTTGTTATGCAATGTTGGATTTTTACACTATACACAAGGGTAATGTAATGTTCTTTGATTAGAAACGACTGGCTTGCGTGGCAGAATTAATTGATACACACGATTTCGTGATCACATTAATTAACTATTTAACCCTTTCTCCCTGTTTAGTGACACTTGTGTAAACAATTGACAAGATAACATCATTGTCCTTTAGACTGGTGTTGACATTTAGAAAAGTCCACTGACATTTCACAGACGACTGTGCCCGCTAATTGTGAAACAAATTAACTCGGTTTTGGAAAATGGTCCCAATGTTCTTTGTAGACATCCACGAAAGAAGTTCAGTATGATAGGTGCGAATATTGAACAACCCCCAAAACAGAGTTTTTCTTATCAATATTTTATATGCATTTGTCATTGTTTTATTTTAGATGCATATCATAATGAACCATTCGCTTTTACACCGCAGATTTATTTCACTAACTATTTCAGAAAAACAAAAGGAACTGTAACGCACCAAACGCACTAGGGATATATTTTTAAGAAAGAATATCATTGAGCACAGTTATCCGGAATTTTATTTCGTGAAATCAGTGTCAAAATATTTCCTTAAATGTGAAATGAGAAGAAAAAAAATGACCTCATTGGTCATTAAAATGTATTTTATAATTTAACTCCTTCATTGTGTTAAAGAGACATTTTTAGAAATGAGCATTAATTATTCATCAACGGAATATATTAACTTTTTTTTACACCTCTTTAAAGTTTATTTCGGAAAGTGCTTCTCATTTTCGAAACTATGAACGCCACACCTAGCTCTGTGTTCAAAGGGTGTGTTGTGCCAAATTTACGCCATGTCGCTTTTATATTAAATGCAATGTAACCAAAAAAAATAAAAATAAATAAAGATATGTTGTTTAAAACTCGGAGCAAAAACTGCCACCCTGCTTTGAGTTTGAGACAACATTCCTTTATCTAAAAACTATCCTCTTTGGACGAAAGGCTCTAAAATCATCAGTGCCATCAATTTCTTTAATGACCGCAGGGAAATCATTGAACGTCTGAACGTGGTGACCACGAGTTGAAATCCCTGGAGCACAAACGTTATACTTTAAGACGATCTTTTGTATTTTACCACGGGGACCTCCTGACGCCTTCATCTGCCACTGCTCAAAAGAATATTTTTTCCCCAGAAAAAGCTCCTCTTCTGTGCTCAAGCCGTCTGGCCCTGTCCATCATATCATGCCTGGGGTTCATTAATGTGTACGCCCTTCGGGTCAACATGAGCGTGGCGATGGTCTGCATGATCAACCAGACGGCGCTCGCGGAACTCAGGGACATCCAAGGCCGTGATGTCTTCAACGTCTCCAAGATCCCGTTACGTCCCAGCACTTGTCGCGGGGAGGGCATCGTGGTCAATGCTAGTTCGAGCGATCCGTCTCATAAAGAGGTAAGGAAATAATCCAGCAAAAGTGGAGTCTAAGGTCAGTGGTGTAGTTAGGGATTTGGGGGCCCGGGGGGCTTGGCCTCTTTAGGGGCCCCTGCATTTTGACATTCGACATTATTTAATGTAAAAAAAAATTCGGACACTCCTTTGGGAGGGGGGGGGGGGCTCCCCTCAAGTAGGGGCCCGGGGGACTTTCAAATTCAGACCCCCTCCCCTTGCTACGCCACTGTCTAAGGTAGAAAATTGAATACTTGGGAGCCGAGAGAAGAATTTTGGCAAGTTGTTAAATAACAAATATTGGACTGCTGTTAAATATGATGTGATACTCTGACATTATGTCTATAGGAATGTCACTAAATTACTTAAATAGTATGTGAACGTATGCAATGTTTCATAGAACGCATTTCAATCAAACAGGTTTGCTCAATTTGCTATGATCTATTTCCATCAAAGAATTTGGATAGCATGATTTAAATACGCTAGATTTAAGGCTTGAGTTTTTTATATGAAGCTCGTATAGTTTGTAGAATGGGACAGTTTTAAAAAATATCATATTGTACTTATAGCATGTAGGCTATGGCAGTTTACAAATATCGTACTGTGGGTATAGCATGTAGACTACGGCAGTAGAAAAAATATCATATCGTAAGATTAAAAAACAACAAATATGGCATTTAGAATGATGACTGGAAGAGTTATGAGTATGTAAAATTATTTCTTTAAAAGAAAAAAATGTAGATTCCATATTATGTTTACTCAGGAAAACATAATATTTAACCACAATATTATTAATAGCATTATTTTAAATGAAATTTTTTTTTTTTATTCTAAAAAAGTATTAAAAAAAAGGTGTTTTTTTTATAAATGATGTTTTTTTTTCCCCAGGATGGTGAGTTTGCGTGGCCCAAAGAAATACAAGGTCTCGTGTTGGGCTCTTTCTTTTGGGGCTACCTGACAACCCAGGTCATGGGAGGATGGCTGTCTCAGAGGTAAGTGATTCAAATAGTCGACAATATGCATTGTCATGTACACGTCTGTAAGGGATCAGGTATTGCCTTCAACCGAAAACGCAATTAATGTGAAACATTGCTGGGCCATGACGGGGGGGGGGGGGGCGAAAAGTTGAAATAGCGTTTCTCACTTCGCGCCCCCTTCCCAACATAAAAAAAAAATAATAAAGTAATAATACAAAATACGAGTAATTAACGAGAATGGCTGCAAACAACATGCCGATATTGCATCCCAAATTCGAAAAATTTGAAACTTGAAATTACGGTACTCTTTTAATAATCTAGTGGTTTATTGAATTGATCAGATGAGAATTAAATAGTCCTTAATCTGAGAGTCTTAACTTTCAGAGATGTTCTTACTCATTCCTTTTGGCTTTGCCAATTCGCAATTTATTATAAGAATTTATTATTTACTTTTTGGTTTTGGTTTTAAAAAAAATTAATTTTTTGACGTCATATCCGTTGGCCAGGTTTGGTGGTAAGCACGTGTTCGGCTGGTTCATGTTTGTGTGTGCCGTGGTGACGCTCCTGATGCCGGTGGCTGCTAGATTGCACTACGTCGCTCTGATAGTCACACGGATTATAGCCGGCATCTGTCAGGTGGGTTGTTCGTAGCAAACCCCTGTCCAGCGTCTGTCAAGGGTTTCTTTTAGATGATGAATAGGAGATAATTATATTTATCGCTGATATGTTTGGTAATTATAGTTTATTTTAATAAGGCACTTGAATCAAGATTTATTTGATCAGGTTTCCAGAAAATGGCTTCTCCCAATACGTTTTTTTTTTAAAATTAACATTTTTAGGAGGTAACTTTGCCCACATCACTTGGTTTTTCAATTTTACCAGGGTGTTGTCTGGCCCGCCATGGCTGTTTTGTGGGCCACGTGGGCCCCGCCACTAGAAAGAGGGATGCTTTGTAGCTTATGTTATGCAGGTGAGTCAGAATTCGAACAAGTGAGGCACGCGAATTATCAACGTATGTATGTGCGCTGTGGCCCCGAGGTTTGAGACCCCCTGACATACATAAAGTAAGATTGACTTACTCATGGAAAGCCAATCCGACATTCTAACTAATGTTATGACATTCTTGCTAACTGTAAGAAGTCTGACTAATTTAATTACATTCTGATTAATTATAAGACATTCTGACTATTATACGTTGGTAAAAATAGCTTAGCTTTTTTGTTTGTTTGTTTTTTGGTTTGGTAATCTTGGTAACTGAACAATGGTAGCATGGAATTTTAAAAAAAATTAAAATGACCACAAACTTTTTATAGCCTCTGTCAATATTTCCTATGATATTTTCTATATAAGAATGAGCTAGGCTGACCGTAACGCCAAAGAAACGAAGAGATTTAATTTATAATGATATATAGAGATTTTGTTGTTAATTTAAGATTACGCTTTTACAATTTTTAGAGATTTTTTAAATTTTAGTTTAGGTGCACGAAAAGTGGTAGTGTAGGCCTAACAATGAACAATTAAAAAACACATACCATCTAACGTATTTCTGTAGCCTTAGAAATTCGCCGTCAATGAACTCCTTTACTGACAATAATGCTTCACTGAGTGATTATTTAGTTGTGGTGATTTAAGCTTAAGTTTATAGAAAAGATAATTGTAGTTTTAGGGGCACGAAAATGGGTAAGGTGGGCGTATAATAAATAGCAGATAGATACTTCTAGAAACTTGTGATGGTGTAAGAAACGTAAACGTCATTACACAGATACTTGTACATTTAAGATCCCGTTAAAATACGGAATTGTGATAAGTTTTCGCAATAGCAAGTGGAAATTATCGTTAAGTGTCTGCCATTATTATTTTGATAACATTGGGTGATATTTTCGAGTTTTAAAATATCGGATTAACTTTAATGGTATTAAAACAAAATTCAAATAATGCTATACTAATTTTTTTACATTTTATTTGAAAAAAGCTAATATTATCTCTGGTTGAGTGAAATTGAATTTCCACGGTCGTGACCATTGCAAGAATTCACAATCAAATTCTGCACGGTTCTGGACGAAAGGAAGCAACATTTATTTTAAACCATGACACGTTAGACAGAAGTATCATGACATTTGGCCCATGTCATACAACGCTAACCACACCATGACATTTCCTCGACATTGTTTCGTTGTTGTTTTTATTTTATTTCAGGAGCTCAGATAGGCAACGTTTTGACCTTTCCGATAGCCGCTGCCTTGTGTGAGAATGGCTTTGATGGAGGCTGGCCTTCTGTCTTCTACGTGCTTGGTTAGTTAGTATTATTATTTGTACTATTAT